>JAVKPL010014554.1:0-84202 GCA_032173675.1 Gastrolobium villosum
TGAAGTGGGAAAAATATGTCCAAATCTTTATTTCCTTCAACACTCAGAGTGTCTGTCATGTGCCTCTGATTCCTTCAACACATCAGCACTTGATCTTATCACTGAGCCTTCTTGCGAATCATCATTTGAACCAGTTCTCAATTCCAACAGGCAGTCACATACATCTCTCAACAGTTTCACAACAGAAAAATTTGGGTCAGTGATTTGATATGATTGCAAACATTTAGCCTCCATCATTTCTAGAAGTTGTTCTCGATTAGGCATTTGAAAATCTGGTCCCAAAAGAGCTGAGTTGCAGCTCAGAGAAATTTTTACCTCTTCCAGAGTTGATGAGGCTATCTCTACATTTGAAGTCACTTTTTCATTTGTGGATGGAGGAATATTTTCATCTGCATGTCCTTCATCTCTACTTTGTGATGATGCCACAGTGACATGGCCATCTTGCTTTCCAGCTGCACCATTCTTCATTGATGAGACCCTTACACTTTCTGATTCTTCAAAAAAAAATTAAAAAAAAATCATTAATCAATCTATTTATGAAAATGAAAGTTTGTTGGCAACACAATAACTAAAAGAAAAATAGCAACACAATAATTAAAAGAAAAATAAATGACACAAAAGTGACATTTTCTTTGGTTTTAGACAATGATAAGACCAATTCAGATGTGTATATACAAAATTTCAGTACTTTTGTAGTACTGAACACTCCCTACATAACCCACTACAATTAGAAAAATATAACTCACCTAACTGTATTTAGTCCACCGACAGCTTTAATGTTAATATCACACAAGTCCCACTTATTTCTAATTTTATTAAAGGAGCACGTACCACGCAAGTCCTGAAAATTTACTCTACATATGCAAGCAATGACCAACATAGAGCATCTTATGACAAACTTTCTGGAAACACAAAAATCAGTATAGACTTGTATATTGCATATGCCAATTAGAGCATATGGTGAGGCCACAGTGCCTCACTTCTACCAGTTGACAACTAACGTGATCCAATTATGCAAACACCATAAGAAAGATGCTGGCATTTTAAGGGGTAAAAAGAAACAATACTCAGGTTCAGTTTAACTAAAAAAAATTATAGCCAAAGCAAAATTTATACATTGACTTCTTACTTCTTTTCAGGCACTGTGGCATTAAAGATTTTTCCTGTATTTTACTAAGAAAATATTTCCATCTAATCCACAATACTACCAAGCAAATACGGGACTAAATATTGAATTCATCAAAAGTTGACCATGCTTGGACTGTAGTTTGCAAACCCCAAACCTCAAGGTTTGGGGTGTGCAAACTGAGTTTCATCCACTTATAACATGTTTGGCAAAACCACGGCTGGATTGTGTTTGAACACGTCTTCAGGTATCAATCAATGGTTTGTTAGGCAGTAACAAAAATTGTTTCTTTTCTGATGGGTAAAACCATGGTTTACAAACTATAAACCAAACAAGCCAGTTACAACTAAGATGCCATGCCACTAAAAATGAAAGGTAGACAAAATGCATGAAACTTGTCATCGAGGAAAAGTCCATTGAATACCTGGAGGAATCACTGCAATGGGAGGGGGAACCTCATAATCAGGCAATTCATCAATAGGCTCATCCTTGGGTATGATCAGCGTATGAATACCAGGCATTTTGTTGTTTGGCAACAGAAACTTTCCAGTTTCAACTTTTGGTTCTTTAGATGGTCCTGAAGGGGATGCTCTTTCAGACATAAATCTTCTTTTCCTGTCGGTAACTTGTGAGGATGCAGGATGCTCTCCCCTGTCAACAATACCATCTCGTGTTGGAATTGGGAGTGCTTCAATCCTCCAATTTCCATCGGACGAGAATATTATCTTTTGAGACTGCTGTCTAGAACGACTCTCGGATGATGTGTTGTCTTCTAATTTTGGCTTTTTTAATGGAGGGGTAGCTGAGCTGGGGGCACTATTAGTCGGAGGATGCAAAGGCTGACTCTCTTGACCTCTTAAATGCAACCTTTTCCTTTTCAAATGTCGGGCTTCTTCAACATGCATCTGTTCTTCGTTGCCCTCCATCTCTTCTTCCTGGTTGTTTGGAAAGGCAGAAGTCATTTCAGCAGCTATAGACATTGAAAAAAGAAAGAAAGAAAGAAAGAAAGAAAGGCTGATTAACTCAGCCAACAAAAAATTATATGTGAGTATTATGTACATCAACTTTCTTGGTTTTCTTTTTCTGTTCTGGCACCTGTTAAATTATATCAGATAATCAAGTAAGTATTCAAAAGAGACACTCCGGGGAAAAAGGAAAAAGATAGAGAATAAAGTGGGAAATGCACCTTGTTTTCATCATCCTCAAATATAGCATCTGCCAGAGTTCTATAGTTCTCTTGCTCAATGAATTCCCAATTCATATCGTACAACTTCAGGAGTTTCTTTAATACTGGTTTCACTCTCCATTCACCAATCCCAATAACTGACATTGCACGGTAGGCCGCTACCACTCTTGGATGGGGTGCCATTTCTAATCAGCGAAGAGTTACTTTCACTATAGGCTCCCAAGTGTAAAACGCCCCTAACTTTCAAAGATTTCTGCGATGGGAAATACAATATATGATTTATGAGCAATTAAGCTACAAAACCTAAACATTGAAATATCAGTCACCCAAATTTTCAATAACAAAGCATATAAACCAAAATTCAGACAGACAACGATTAACAAAAGAAATTAAATGACAAAAAAAAAGCTTCCTATTTTGACATATAGATGTAATATCTTATTCCATCATCCTTTGTAAGAAAACTTTTTTGTAAGTAGTAGAATATAACCCTTCCTAGGCATTTTTGTTTACAATAGACTATCCAACAGCATCAATGAGTCAAAACTTGTCCATCATCATACTCTTTCTAGACTTAAAATTCAAAGCGAAAAACAAACAACATTAGATAGATAAATTTACAGCTGAATAGTTAGGGTAACAACTGCTCATATCATCTGGTGCATTTAGAAAGAGCTAAGACAAAGGAACAACGGGTGATTCAGGCTCCTCAAGCAATACGCGTTGAGTAAAAAGACAAAGCTTAGAAATTTAAGAGCTATAACTATAAGACACACACTCATTTCCCTGAGTGAAGTGAGTGAATGAACCCACAATTACACATAGAAATTTCCTAAAGTTAAGCTTTGAAAAATGATCACAGAACATGAATTTTTTACATGCGCTAGCAAGGAAAGTGAAAACCTCAAGAAGAACATGCAACGGAAAATTTGCACACAACATTGATCTTCCCCACCCAAAACCTGGAATCGACCCCAAACCACATTGAAAAAAATTAAAAAAAAAACACACACACACAGACAGACAACATATTTCACAGTAAAAAAAGAAAAATAAAAAATGTTTGGACCTTGGAAAAAGCATAGGAAGAATACCTCAGAGAGAGAACAATATACTGAGGAAGCGTCACCAGCAAAACGATTTCAGGAGACCAACAACAGTGGAGAGAAATAACAAAAATCAGAAAAACACTGCGGTGAAGTATGGATTGTCTTGGGATAATTTCTAAGAGAGAGAGAGCATCATCTATAAGAGACCACACGTCTATAAAACTTAAGTACTTTCGCACGTTCTCTTGATCTACATCGAAGACTATTTATAAGCTATAAAATTGACCAAAATAACTTCAGATATAACACCCTCATTACTTTATAACTGATATAACTGACTCATTACTTTATAACTGACATAACTGATTCATTAATATTTTAATTGACGTAACTGACTCATTAATAAAAAAACGGACATTTAAAATTTATCCCAACAATCAACGGTTATAATTTATTCGGAATTACACTTATTAATTAATCATTAATTGCCAATAAATGATAACCGTTGATTGGCGGAAATCAACGATTAGGATTTGATGTCAAATTTCAAAGTTTGACACCGGTATCAATGGATCCTATATATACGGGTAAAGTGTGTGTCATTTTAAAGGAGGTAAAATTATGTCATTTTAAGAGAGAGATAGATAAAAGAGGAGAGAGAGTTGACAAAAAAAAATATGTGGGTCCCACCTCTTTGTGAGAGTGAAAGGATATAAGTTGTGTCATTTAAAAGGATAAATACTTTTCCCTATATATATTTCATAACTCATAATGTAACACCCACTCTTGTATGCATCCAAATCAAGAGGGTTGTTAAATAATCGTATTAGAGTTGCATATAGCGGTATGGAACTTCATTAAATGTAAAGCTTTATCAAATATTATTAATTTGAAACTTGAAAATGCCCAGGTTTGTTTCTTATCAAAAAACCATTTGAAAGAAAATGTGAAATCATTATCAATCATAGGAAATTTCAATTATAAAACACTTGCTGAATTTTCTATACTTTGCAGAAAACCTTGCTGTCTTATAAAATCTGTATAAAATCGAATTCGGTTGCGATAAAAAATATTCCAAGCTTCTGTAAAAATATACATCCGGGGCATCGCGTACATATAAATTATGCGCGATTCGGAGGTGAATAGCCCCACGGAACAGGACACGTAAAGCGCTGGTGAATTCTGTCCGTTTTCTGGAACAGGCTGTAAAGCAAAGCTTATAAAAATTTGCACAGGTTTCGGATAAAGATAAAACCTGCACAGTTTGAAAGGACATACCCGGGGCTTCGCGTGCATATAAAATAATAGTAAATCGGAGTTCGTTTGCCCCTTGAAACATGACACGTAAAGTGGTTGTAAAACTGATAAAAATTCAGCACTTAGTTAAAAAATCCTCTTTGCAAAACCCTTTTCACAAAACATTTCCAAAACAGTCACTGCTCATAAAAGAATCAAAACAAAATGGAGATGATAAAGCCTACAGTCATCCAAGAGTACCAAACTATAAAGCATTACAGTCATCCAACAATCAAACAGTAACAGCAAAAATCCAAGCATCAGCAAGCAACAGCAAACTTCACTTCTTCAAAAGCTTTTACGTCCTCCTGCCATTTTGGAAAATAGCAGCCCCGAAGGGGTGAGAAAAATCCCAGTAGTGTGGCAACAAAACCAATAATATAACAGTATTAACTAGGCACAAAATCATAAACAGTCACTTCAACATATCCTTGTTCCCATATTCATATATATATATATAGCGCATATAACGCCTTTCCTTTTCATCATATTCATATATTGCGTATATAACGCCTTTCCTTTGCGCTTTTAGCACCGTCGTGCGCGCACTTCACAGTGGAATCAAATATACCCTTGGCACCTGAGCTCCATGTGGATTCCAACTGTGGGCCTATGCGGACTGATGCCAAGTGTCCCATACCCCGGTACCTTGGGGATGCCTATATGATGCTTGCTCAAACACATGGTCCTGTACATAACTATTCTAAAACAAGGCCTATATGATTATGATACATGCATGTCATGCTATGCTTTCACACACAAAGCGTAAAAATGCGGTATGATGTAAGGTGCATGCTTATATACCTTTCATATAGCCATCACGGCACATATACTTTTCATATGCGTTATGCTGCCACATAACGTCTTTACCTCAT
This sequence comes from Gastrolobium villosum, assembly GCA_032173675.1. Lineage (NCBI taxonomy): Eukaryota > Viridiplantae > Streptophyta > Magnoliopsida > Fabales > Fabaceae > Gastrolobium > Gastrolobium villosum. The sequence goes on from JAVKPL010014554.1 coordinate 5,533, forward strand.
AATCATATAGCCATCACGGCACATTTTCGGCAGTTTCCTTTTATCATAATGGAACATAATATTTTTACGGAATATGGAGCATCATGTCACAATTTTATACCAGTAGTCAATAGTCACATTAGGTAATATCGCCTGACACTTACCTCGTGTCTTTAACATTCTTTGCCAAACATCATCAATCCACATATCAATCAAACATTCCAAAGAGCTAAGATCTTGTGCACCTAATCAAATAGATACATATACATATGCAATCAGAATTTATTTCATGCTATTCCAATACTTTACCAACAAGTCCTAGACTTCTATTTCAGGTACCTTCATCGAATTGAAGTGTTTTTAGTGCCAATATTAGATACTGCCCCAAGAATAATATTATCCCTTGCTTGAACTACCATTTCCACTGTTTTAATCATAAGAGGGTTCGGTTTTAAAGGCTCCTCTTAAGGAAATAATATTCTGACTTCATCTCATCTTAAATGAATTTATACAGAAACAAAATCTACATTTTTACCTAGGTTCCCACATGCATACATATACGGTTTTCAAGCTTTCATTCCTCACAATATTCTGCCTTATAAAAGAGTTACCAACGACTAAATACCATCAAATTCCAATGTTCTAACCAAGGCAGAATCGGTTAACAAAAAGATTTAAAGATTTCAATTCTCATTCTCATCTAAACTATATATGGTGCGCTAGGATGGACTAATAATCATGCTGTAAATTAGTTTGATGCATGTAGAGCTAGGAGTATAACGCAGACCCACAAAACAGTCCATCATATTCACAAAGACACTAATTCCATACTAACAAATCGGGTTTAGGGGCTAGCATGCACTAGGTTCATGACTCTTATTCACATTTCCAACCTTACACTTTATGGTGTGCTAAAAATACAAGCTGTCCCAAAGTTCCAAGTGAGCCATATTCTATGCTCGTAAAATTGTTTCATAAATTTTCAGAGATAAACATCAAGTCAGAATCGGTTTCATCTACACCAAACCATTAGAGATAATTTATTCTAAACACAATTTACTTCCAAGAAAGGGTGCTACTGGTGCAGACTACACATACAGTCTTCCTCATTTAAAATCCTTATAATTTAGATACATTAACTCAGTCCCAAATTATAAGATAGTCTTTCAAGTTTTATCTATTCATGCTTCTAGTCTATAACCTAAGGATATAAAATGTCAGAATTTAGAAGGGCTTAAAATAAGAAAAAAAACTGTTTTCCCAAGCATGCTTCACGGTTTAACAGAGGGAAGAAAGAAGTGCCTACCTCTAGACAATGCAAGGCAACCGATACACAGCTCTAATATGAAGGCTGCTTCGGCTGGAAGGAGAAAAGAGAGATGTGTTGAACTTGGCTCACACTCTCTAGGTGTAGTCCTCGGTTGAGCAGTAACAGAAAAAGAAAAGAAGAGTTGGAAGATGGTGCTTCTTAGAAGGAATTCACGGTTAGAAGAATAGGTAGGAAGTTGGTTTCTGTTTGACAAGTAATGTTAATCAATATTGTCTACTCATTCAGCCCAAAGGTATGGAAGAAAATGGGAGCTTGAAGGCTGTTTATAAACACTACACAAGTCAAAAGATGAGCTTGAGTCTCCTCTCCTTGGAGCACGCAAAGGAAGGAGGTTGGGGGAGTTTTCTGCTCCAATGCAGACTGACCACAATGCCACAAGGATGCGTGTACCATACTGCTAAATTAAGTCATCAAGGGACAAACATCAGCCTTCTATTCTGCCCAAGGCAACGCATGCTACAAGGGAAGGGATGGCTGAATGGTTGACAAGCAAAGACAAGGTCAGAGGCTGCAAGGATATCAGAATTCTGCGCATGCTAGAACTGTGTGGGAGCTGTCCAAGTCGAGGTCAGAGGATGAGGAGCTTTGGTCAACTCAAAGGTTGTATGTTTAGCATGAATGCACAAGGAAGGGAAGGGCTAAGAGGTTTCTGCCTATGCAGATCTGACTTCTCTCCCTCCAAAGCTGCATGATGACAAGGCTGCCACAAGCCACCAGCCTGCACACTGGCCATTTCAGCGCAACACAAGGGACAAGCAAGTGGCATAGGTTATGTGTAAGTGTGCTAAGTGAGCTACAAAAGCAAAAGGACACATACCAAGGACTACTCATGCGCACAAGGTAGGAAGGGTTTGATGGGGATGGATGAGAGTATCTATGGTCAAATATGCAGCAGCTTTCTCTTCTCACAAAGTCCTATGCGCACAAGATTGGAAAGGTTTGATGGTGATGGATCAAACATGTAGCAACTTTTTCTTCTCACAAAGCCCTATGCGCACAAGGTTGGGAGGCTTTGATGGTGATAGGTGAGGGAGGCTTGGTCAAATATGCAGGACCTCCTTTCCTTTCACATGCTGCAGCGTTTTGTACAAGGGTGCAAGCAACAAAGTGCCCTCTTCCCTATGCACCATGCGCATGAAGAGATAAGGATGCCAATGAGGATTATCTATGCAGATTTCATTATGCAGCCACGCAAGATAGGTTGCTGTTCCAAGTGACCAAGAAGAGATGGTGTGAGGGAAGTTTGCTTTAAGGGTAGAAAGGGTGTGCCTAGGATGAATAAAGAAAGGATCCCAAATTCAGATCTGTAGGTGCAGTATGAAGAGACAAGAGAGTAAGATAGCTATAGTCCTAAGTAAAGTTAGAGTGGTGAGGCTTCCAAGGATCAATGAGACAACCTGCACAATGGTTGTCCTCACTCCATCGGTTGAGTGAAGAGCAAAAGGAGGGCTGTCATGCAGTCCTCAAAGGCCACAAAAGTCAGCATTCAACTCTCCCTATGCGCACATGTGACAAGCTAAAGGGGTAAGGCTTGCCATGTGATGAAAGCTACTAATCCTCAAAAGCAAAAGTCAGAAATCTGCACCTCTTCTGCGCATAGGAGACCGTGAAAGAGGGTGACAACACAAGAGATGACAAGGCTGATAACTTTGACTACTAATACAAGTAATTGCAAGTTTCTCCTTCAACTTAGCGCACCTAGGGAGGTAAAAGGACAGGTAGATGACAGTCAAGTAGTGTCATGAGGAGCTAGAAGCATTCAAGCCAAGGAGAGGGGGAATAGGGGGCGCACAATGCAGAAAAAGGAAGGCTGTGCACAGGCTGAAATGTGCAGCCTAGGAGGGTTAAGTTGCAGCAAAAGCAAGTCAGATTTGTTCCTATTGCTTCCCATTATGCGCACAAGGAAAGAGGTGAGAAGGTGGTGTGATTTGAGGTTGTCTTAAGACACAAGCCATCAGCTTGTACACTGCCCAAGGCTGCGCAAGAAACAAAGAAATAAAGGGTGACTTATTTGCTTGCCAACCGAAACTCCCTGCCACAAGGTGCAGATTTGTGGGGTTCCTAAAATAAGCCTATGGTAAGCAAGGGTTGGATAAGGCCCTCCAATGCTCTAGGCCGTGAGTCATTCTCAAGGTGTGGCCATAACTTACTAAAATCCAATGATCCTAAGTACTCATGCACCAACCCACTAAGTTAATAGGTTCCCCAAGTCTTTTAAACACTATCTTATGTCATATATGATACAATCAAACATGTCTATACTCTTCAATTAAATTTCTATATGCCTAAAATAAATATTTCCTTTAGTCGTAATTCTATTTATTCTCTAAGTTAGACCCATCCAATTCTATGGAAAACTATGTATTTCAAAGGCAAGACAACCACTTCATACACTTTCGAATTTCTAGCATGCTTTTACCCCTAAATGCAAGTTATGTAATTTCCTAATCATGCGGGATGTTACAGTTCTTTTACCAAAGAATTTACTAATTCATTACAACACAGATATATATATATATATATATAGGCACCCCGGCATTCACAAGCACATAGTTATATATAGGCACCCCGACATTCACACGCCGTCACAGGATCATTATCCATCTTTTATCACAATATATATATATATATAAACCCTCATGCAATTTTTGTATTATTATAGTCCATTTCAAATACTCCCTAGCAATTAAGCCCTCTTCAAAATACATTAATTATCTCTTGGAGTTTCCAAGAGACATCCATTCAGGGCCAATCCTCTTATGTAATATACCACCTGAACCTCTACAAGGAGCCATTCTCAAGTAAGACCTCATACCTCAATGCCCACATATAATTAGGCCACATCATAAGCAAATCACAACTATTCAACATTATAAAAACATATTAACACCATTTCTACACCACATTTGGTCATACTTTCTCATACCACATTTGTTTCCCTTATGACACATTTGTCCAGTCAGCCTATCATTCTATTTTGGACCGTCATTCTCTCAATAAACCTGTCTAATGCCATCCATGGCCATTTCCTCAACTTCTTACCTTATACTTTATGTACATTATTTTACTCTCACTCATGTTCGACCAATATTAACTCATCATGGACTAAAGTCCCATTTTTCAACATTGAAGTATCTAACACATCACTATCATAGTCTTTCCAAGGTACTCACATTCCTAAACTCAGATTTCGAAGATTCAAATTATTTCTTCATCCAAACATCTTAATTCATTCCAGTGTATGCCCTTCACAAGGGACTTATAACTTTCTTATTTAACCTTACTGCGTCTAAGCTTACATATAAGCACACATATTCAAATTCTCAAGAATTCATCGGGGTTCCAAGTCACCCTCCATGTCAATGTTATACCACAAAATCGATATATATACTCAATTATTTTAACTACCCATGCATATAGGGAATATTCACCAACACTACCATCATGATATCAACTCATTTCAATCATACTTACTAACCATAAGACCAAAAATCCAACTATGGTAGCATTCTACATAAAATGGTTAAACATACCTCCAATTCGTTCTCACTAAGTCCTCAACTACATATAATCCACTTACCAACATCTATGTCTGTGGAGAAATCAACACTGCAACCACGACCTCAGTCTACGGACTGGCATTGGTGCTCCAGGGTTGTCACGAAGGCATCTTATAATGGCCTCACCTATGACACGAAGAAATGGGTTGATCAGGCCCAAACTAAGGAATCTCATGTGCAGTAATCAATAAGAGTCTACGTACAATTATATAGCACTCACCACAATCACACAATCATCAGAGTTCCCTAAGAAACTGCTCTGATACCATAAAATGTAACAACCCATTATGTACCGGTAATGTTATCATTGCATATGGTATTAAGCGAAGTTACAATCACAGTAATTGAGTTAATTAAATTACGGGTAAAATTTTTCTTTTATTACTTTCCTTTCTTTAAACATTAACCCCTTCCGTAATCAATTAAAAACAACACCGTAATTGTAAATGCAAAGCTCGCGGAAGCATAAAACTTACAGATATTCACTATCTTTATTATTACCCAATTAATTTAAAACTTATCTTTTGACTCTCATCTCTTATCATGTTATATCTCTCTTAACTAGCTACGCGTGGTTTCAAACCGCGCTCAATTCGGAGCTCTGTAGTTCAAGTTAAGCCAATTTTACTAACTCCACTACGCAATACCATTTAACCTAGGTTATAAAATGACAATTTTTCAACTTTTGCACCGTGGGAATCGATTCCCAACCTCAAGCAATTGATTTCTAGCAGCTACAATAACACACAGAAGCTTAAATTTTGCTCCCCTGTTTTAAGGAATCGATTCTCAACCTCAAGGAACCGATTCCCAACCTTCACATTGGCTGAAATTAATGTACTGTATTTCAGGGAATCGATTCCCAACAGCAGGGAATCGATTCCCTACTGTGAAATCTCATTTTTGACAGCTTTTTTACTCCACAAGGGATCTCTAACTTCATTCCTAACTCTTTAATACTTAATAGAACATATGTACCCTTACTAATGTAGGCTCTAGTCCCTCCCATCATGCATATTCATCATATAATGCATCAATTACAATATTTCCTAATTCCAAGGCCATTTAAACATCAAAATGGTCACTTTACATCATAATACTCAAATGCCTCCAAAATACAACGTATGTGGTTATGGACAAGTCCCATATCACTCAAATACAAATATAAACAAAGAGGCATAAAATATATATGAATTACAAAGACTTAGTATATAGTTATGAACATACAAAAGTATGGCAATATCAACATGCAATAGATCATAACCTAAGTCCAAATACTAAACACTATGCTATATGCATCACATGGAATCCTTCAATATGTCATGCCCTCTAAATGCACCTTATGCTCAACTCCTCTGCTACGCGGGCCTCTTGCCCCAAAGACCCTCCATGCTCAACATGACCTGAAATGATGTCCCCAAACGCGGGGTGAGATATTCAAATATATCTTAGTAAAAAAAGGGTACTAGAGGATCACTCCACCCCATGGCTCACTCAATGTGCAACAATTAACATTATGTAAAATGCATGACATACAATACCACAAACAACTGGGGACAAATCCAAGAACATCCACATCAGGATTACGTTCAAGGACCCCATCATATAACTCCCAGAACATTCATGGTTCCTCTCCCATGGTTGAGACGACCCATGGAAAAACCCAACTGGAACTCCTCATGAGCCCTATCCAGCGGAAGTTCCACATTTGGATCATCCCGGTACCCTCCCAGAGTCGGCCCCATGGCAAAACCCGACCGGAATCCCCAATGGAATATCCAGCGGAAGTCCAAACAAACATACATCTACTGGCCAGAGATCAAACAATCTACACACAACATGCTCCAAGCATGTCACACAATCAAGCAATAATGCATGAACCTACATATCCACATAATGTTCAACAACACAAATTCCAAGCACAACCTTCCACTAGGCGTGGTGGAGCACACAAGGGACTAAACCCAAATTCCAAAGGTTTACCTCACTCCATAAATATTATTGTTTCCACGTAAGCTCCAAGCTAATCCGCTTCTATTGCGTCCGTGCGAGGTAACCTATATTCGTCAATTAAACAATGTCATCAACACTTGCATACATCCAATTCAATTCACAACAATTATACATAAACACAACCACTTAGGCCAATTACACTTATTTTTCCTTATACATCACTATAGGTCCAATTACCACATACTCAATACATCCAACATTCTTCCTTCCAATTCCACATGGTTCGAAATTTACAAGGAACCATCCAACAAGGTTATCAATCCAATTTAACACTTACACTCATCATATAATCCTATCATTTACATATACCAACACACCTTCCATCACTTCCATCCATTACAATGCATGTTTACATTTCACATTTTCATCAATTTCCACCAATTTCACTAAGTTACAAAATCCAATATCACCATAAATTTTATTGCATAAATCATCATTATACAATCATATTACCACATTATACAATAACTCACCACACCATTATCACACAACTTAACCTCACAATTTCATAACACATCAATTTTTTCTAAGTTATAAAATCATCTTTTTCACCTAGAATTTTCATGGCATTTCTAGCTCCAACACATCATTCTAAGACATTATCATCTAATGCACATTTTCCATTTGAGCTCCCTAACCATACAAATCAACAAAATCCCACTTAGGGTTCATAAATCAAATCCATAAATTAAGCCATTCAAATGGTGAAGAAGCTTACCCAAACTCAAGGCATAAGGCTCCAACACATCATATCCAACCATTGGAGCTCCAAACAACTCCATAAACACAACTCTATAACACTTGGCCGCGGGTTCGGGGACGGTTTTCTCAAAATGTGGTGGGTTTCATGGCTTAATACTACTACCAATGGCTTTAGAAATTGATTTGCATCAAGTTTCAAGCCAAAGATCACTTGATTTGGTGGAAAAATGAGTAAGTTACAAGAAATGGGATTTTTCCAAGCTTTTGGCCATGGAGGGGCTACTGCGCACGGGAGAAGAAGGAAGGAAGAGAAAGAAAAGTGAGGAAAAGGGGTGAGTTTGACTCACTTATGCCACCGGCGAGTCCCACACGCATTTTTACTTTGATCAATCTGAAACTAAACTTGCCTTGAAGGCCGGTGCATGTAAGGTGGAAAAAAAAAAATTTACAGCTGAAACATACATGCACACAAGATTCATGCTTTAGGGCAGCATGATGTTACCTTGTTTTGGCCTGATCAATTAGGGAGATCAGTTGTCAGGTCTGAAGGGTTCAAACCCTCTAATGGTGATCCACACCACCGTTTGTCAATTATGCAAGAACGCCTTCTTAAAAGCCACCAGATGATCACCACAATGAGGCTTGCTATGCGCCCAATTGGTGAAGGTGGAGGCTAGATATTGTGTTTGGAAAGGTGTAGTGAACTACCCTACAAAATGGTGCATGAGATGAAGGAGAGTAGGCTAGGTTTTCCCAAAACCCTAAGGAGAGGAACTTGTCTTGTGTTGTGCGCACAAGAGGAAGAAGAGTATGATTTAATTAAATCAAATTATCCTTTCAAACTCCTTTGAAAGTGGCGCATGGAATCAAGGAGGATAAGGTGGAGTTGTTGCAAAACAAATCTAGCCAACAACCTCTAATCTTATCCTCATGAAACTAAGTTCAAACCTATTCAAACTCTGATTTAAAAACTATCATATAGTTGCCTATTCCATGCGCATAATTCAGCCCAAAAAGGGTCTAAATATGTTGAGTAGTTGCATTCAAAATTTGAACTAACTCACCCACTTATTCTCTCAACTACCAAATCTGATTGGAGCTTTGTTTAAATGACAAGATGACATCCTTATCACTTAAAATGTGCACACCAAACAACTCATGGTGATCTCCAAAGATCTCTTCTTGATACAAGGAATTTGTTCCAATAAGATCTTATCTTATCCTTTTGTTATGAAACAACTTTTCATAGCCAATTCAAATTCGAATTCAAACACTTGAATTCAAATGTTGAAACATTGAAATTCAAAATTCAAAATTTCAAATTTTCGAATTCGAAATTTAAATTTCAAAATCCAATTTCAAAATTCAAAATTCAAAATTCAAAATTCAAAATTCAAATTTCAAATTCAAAATTTGAATTCCAAATTCAAATTTCAAAATTCAAATTTCAAATTCTAAATTCAAAATTCAAATGTTTGATTATTAAATTATAATTAAATTAATTAGTAATGTCTTGGACTATCCAAGCCCATTACTAAGCTCCATGCACCCTCCACCCATTTAGGTGGGCTTCCAAACAGCTTATTGGGCTAACAACCATTATTAGGCCCAATACCTTTAAAGCTAGTTCATCATGACTACAAGGTGTTAGTGTGTGACCCATTAGGTCCAACTTAGCTTTTGACATAACTGGGCTTGGGCCCAACAAGCCCACAACCCAATTAATGACAACACAGAGCACTAGCAATGCTTTGTTGCCCCAGAACTAGTCAGATTAATGACTTGATCATCCTATTGCACATATTTGGTTACAGCATGTATTTCTCTTCGTCTCGGTTATCATCCCATTAACCTAGGGTAAGGAAATGTATCAACCCCTGCGGTTTAGGGTAAGCTTTATTCGAAATGGGGAATCTTCAATTTACTGACTCTAAAGGAAGATCATCTCATGATCTCTTTTACTATGCATAGATTCCCGAGTCCCTGTAAATGTCATCCCGATTTCTCCGGTTTACAGATAACCTAATCTCTCAAAGAGATTTGACGAATTCCTTCAGCTTATTACCCTAGCCCTGTGCCCTTTCAGGACACGCACAACAGTATACCTATGAGTCTCCATGTTTCAGGCAGACGAGGCATACAATCAAAACATGCCTTCAAGAACACAGTCTAGGTAATAACTTCTGGTCTAAGGAAAGACATACCCAAATATAAAGAGATTACTCTAATGACACTATATGTGAGATTTCCTCACAGAGTCTCTTTTTGGGTCTGTTTAGTGCGAGCTATATTCTTATAGGTCCACCCACGACTTTAGCTAAGACATCTCCATATCTGTAGCTCATGAGGTCTTTACCTTGTATCCATATACAAGTAGATAAGTCGTACTAGTCTTACCCGAGATCACTGATCCCCAAACTCAGTGTCTCTAGACCTGGAACATATAATTAGGAATAGACATGCGATATTCTTGAATCCTCATGATCGTGATCTCATCACAGATACTCAAGAGATACCTGTTCTATTCCAAGGGGTTTATCCAGTTCGTTATATAATATTAACAATAATATCGAGATATAATATGAAACTGAATAAATAGTGCTTTCATTTATTTGCGACAAACAAAGTTCAACATCTAGTATCCTTTATTTAATCAAAAGATTGTCTCTAGGACACCCATATACCAACACGCTCCCACTTGGCCTAGAGCCCAATCAGTTATCGTCTACCGATACCGAGTCGTATGCCCAAAGCCGTTTTGATATTAAATCATAATGACTATCGTGTTTTCTCATGAGAAACAGCCTTTGCAACCTTTAAACTTTTTTTGAAATCGGCCAGGTTATAGTCTGTGGGAACATAATCCATTTTTACGTCATTCCTATCAATGATTTCTCTAATCAGATGATATCTCCGGAGCACGTGTTTAGTCTTTACCTTGTATCCATATACAAGTAGATAAGTCGTACTAGTCTTACTCGAGATCACTGATCCCCAAACTCAATGTCTCTAGACTAGGAACATATAATTAGGAATAGACATGCAATATCGTTGAATCCTCATGATCATGATCTTATCATAGATACTCAAGAGATACCTGTTCTATTCCAAGGGGTTTATCCAGTTTGTTTATATAATATTAACAATAATATCGAGACATAAAATGAAACTGGATAAAGATTGCTTTTATTCATTTGCGACAAATAGTTCTACATCTAGTGTCCTTTATTTAATCAAAAGATTGTCTCTAGGACACCCATATACTAACAAAATTATATCAACCTAGAGAAAAAAATTAAAGATACTAATGAAAATTTAGCAACCTTTGATTTCTTGGACTAGTAATTATGTAGCCCTGATGCGTCTCTGGCAAGTGTGGTTTTTCCGTGTTAAAATTGATAAGAATTGAGTCATAAGAGAGCAATTTAAATACATTTTTGCTAATTATATTGATTTTTCTATGTCAATAATATTCACCTTTTAGTTGTATTTTTACAAAAAAAGTGAAAATTATGAAAAGCCTGTTAATGCAATTCTACACGGGTGCAACACACTACAAATTCCATAAGCATGGTGCGGACCGGCACCATACTGGCGCACACTCGCGCCAATTTCCGAAATGCACAGCGGTACTTTGGAAGTGGCGCCAACTGGCGCCAATATGAAGCCAACCGGCGCCGGATTCGAGAAGAATTAAAAATACACAGTAGCATGGCGCCACTTGGCACCAAAGTGGAGCCAAGTAGCGCCAAATTGAAGCCTACCAGCGCCATGATTTTTTGTGACTTTTGGTGGCGCCAATTAGCGCCACTTTGCGAGGAATTTGTTCCGGTTTTTCAATTTCGGCAGTAGCGTGGCGCCGACTTGCGCCAAACCGGCGCCAACCGGCGCGGGTTTGCGGGACGGATCTCCGTGTTTGTGAGGGGCATTTTTGGAACGAGAAGAAAACAATATAAAAGGGACCTTTTATGCAATTAGGTCAACAGACATAGATAGAGACAGATTCTGAAAATTCTGAGATTCACAGAGAGGCAGATCTGGAGAGGCAGGGAGGAGAGACTGGAGGCGTTCTTCGTTCTTCTTTATCTCTTATTTTAATCTTATGTTGAATTTTAGATCAGCGATCATGATGTTGATCGGCTAGATCATTTTTATTGTAGTCAGGGTCACGATCCATATGTGAACCCTTGACACGAAGGATTGATTTGTGGTTTTTAATTTATATAATTATCTTTATCTTTACTCTGTGCGAATTTTATATTCCCTTTGTTAGAGTTGATCAATCTGATAGTTGGGGATATTCTAAGGATCAAAACCCTAGATAGGAATATTGGGGTTTTGATCTCGAAAGGGGGTAAGATAACAATCTGTATGCGTGCTAGGAATAGACGTGTATATGATTGCAGATGCTTAAATTATCGTGCCCATTGCTTGATCCCATGAGAAACATTGCAAGGAATTGGGGTTTCTCATGGGATTAAAGGGTTAACCCTGCAATGAATTGAGGGTTAACTATTAACTCTGTTTAGAGGATAATTTATCTGAGTGATTATATAAATAATTATTGTAAATCAATCCGGAGTAAAAAGCGGGATCATTTGGTGAATGAACCTTGGCTACAATGCTTTTCTCATATTCTTTACAAAACAATTTTCATTTTTTTATTGTTTTATTTTTCAATATAAAAATACAAAAACAAGTGCTTTTATTTTCAGATTACAATTTTACTCAAATTGACAATATTTGTCAAAACCCTATTTGAAAACTTCCATTCTTTAAAAGAAAGTTTAATTGATATTCGATCCCAATCCCTGTGGAGACGAACTTTTTTATCACTTTATTACTTTGCGATCGGTATACTTGTCGGAGAGCATCAAGTTTTTGACGACGTTGCCGGGGACTGGTTTATCTTATATCATATATTCTTGATCTATAGGATTGGATTTGTGAATATTTGTGAATATTTTTTTTCTTTATTTATTTTTATTTTTATTTTTATTTGAACAGTGCTACTGATCTCTTTTTTGAGTTGTATGCGAGGTACAATCCCAGAATTTCCACTGAATTTGGAAATCACTAGAGCAGAAAAGAGGAACAAAAACTTGCTCGGAAGAAGCTTGCATTCAACGAGTTGGGAATTCTGTTCGAAGAAGCACAAACAATGGCTGGGAACAATGATGAAGTGGACAATCCACTCATGGATACAATCCTTACACCAGCATTCAACAGACCAAATTCAAGCATTGTTCACCCAGAAGTGGGGAACAACCATTGGGAGCTCAAGTCTGCCAATATTCAGTTGGTATAGCGTGCTCAGTTTGGTGGAGAGGTTGATGAGGACCCTCACAGGTTCATTGAAAAATTTCTGATGATCTGTGACTCCACTAAACACCCCCAGGTGTCCAATGATGCAGTCAGGCTGAGACTGTTTCCCTTTGCTCTAAAGGGGAAGGCTTTGAATTGGTTGGAAAGGCAACCAGCAAGAAGTATTCCATCATGGGAGAGTCTCTCAAATAAATTCTTTGCTGAGTTCTTTTCCATGGAGAGGTTTAACCAGATGGTGAATGATATCACCAATTTCACCCAGGATGAGGGTGAAACTATGTGTGCAGCATGGAACCGCTTCAAGGATCTAATGAGGAGATGTCCTCATTACCCCATGACCAATGGTAATCAGGTCCAAATTTTTTTCAATGGGTGTAAACCTGAAGTTCGGATGGTGCTGAATGGTGCAGCAGGTGGTAGCATCAAATCCTTAAGAGCAAATGAGACTCTTGAGTTAATAGAAAGAATGGCTGCCAATGAAAATGAAGGTTTGACAGCCAAGCCTAAGAGAGGGATTCTACACCTGGATAACAATGATGCAATTCTGGCTGAAAATAAATTGCTAGCACAACAGCTAGCAAATTTGACCTCAAGGCTGGACAAGATGCAACTTTCCACTATGCAAGTTGCATCTGTGGTTTGTGAATACTGCAAGGGTGAGCATGAATCCAATGAATGCTCATCTTTGTTATCTTCTGATTCTCCTCAACAAGTGCAAGTGAATGGAACATGGTACGAGCAAAGATCTCCTCCAAGAAACATTCCTAGGAATCAGAATTTCCCTTCTGGAAATAACAATTTTCAGAGGAGAGCTCAAGGCACAGGACTGGATTACAATTCCAATAACTACTTGCAGCCTCCACCAGTCCAAGCTAAGGAACCTTCTGATTTGGAGAGGTTAGTTGGACAAATGGCTCAACATTCCAATGCCTTCATGGAAGAGACTAGGACCACTACAAAGAACATGAGTGCTTCTATCAGAAATTTGGAGAATCAAGTTGGCCAGTTGGCTAAGCAAGTTGCTGATAAAAATCCAGGCACTTCCTCTAGTAACACATTTAAAAATTCCAAAGAGGATTGTATGTTTATCACAACTAGAAGTGGTAAGGTGGTAGGAGCTCCAGAAAAGCTTAAGGCGGTGGAGGAGCCAGAAAAAAGAAGAGGAGATTCCTTCTAATGTTCAGACACCTCTTCAGAAAGGAGAAGAAAAAGAGCCTCCTATTATTGCTGAAAAGAAGAGGTTTGAGCTGAATCCTGAATATGTGCGAGCCATGGCACCTTATCCTGACAGATTCAAGAAGGATGCTCAAAAGCAACAATATGGCAGATTTCTTGATATTTTCAAGAAATTATATATAAATATTCCTTTTGCTGAAGCCTTGGTTGGCATGCCCAATTATGCCAAGTTTATGAAGGACCTCTTATCAAGAAAGCACAAGTTGCAGGAATGCCAAACGGTGACACTCACTGAAGAGTGTAGTGCTATAATTACAAAGAAGTTCCCGCCTAAGCGTCATGATCCAGGGAGCTTCAATATTCCTATTGAAATTGGGAACACCAAATTTGGTAGAGCCTTGTGTGATCTTGGGGCAAGTATAAATCTAATGCCCTTGTCTGTTTGTAAATCTTTGGGGATTACTGATTTGAAACCCACTTTGGCATCTCTTCAACTTGCTGATAAGTCTGTAAGAAAGGCTAGTGGAATAATAGAAGATGTTCTTGTGAAGGTAGACAAGTTCATCTTCCCTGCTAATTTTGTAGTGTTGGATATGGAAGGAGGAGCTGAAATGCCACTTTTGCTGGGTAGACCTTTCTTAGCTACATCTCGTGCACTAATTGATGTGGAAAGCGGGAAGCTAGAGCTAAGAATGAATGATGAGACTGTTACTATTCATGTCTTTGATTCTTTAAAACAGTCTTCTCACAAAGACGATTGTTTTAGTCTTGAAGTATTCAAGGAAGAAAAAGATGTAGCAGTTGAGCTTCCTCAAAATCTCAAAGATGAGGACAAAGAAGATGGAACCCCAAAAGTGGAAGTGAAAGATCTTCCTAAAAATTTAATTGATGATGTCAAAGAGGTGAGAACGCTTCAAGAGAGGCGTACTCCTACAAAGAAGAAGGTAAGAAGAAAGGAAGTAGTGAACTTCTTTGATACAAGTTGGAAGAGACACCGAGAGCTGAAGTTTGACAAGAGACACCGAGACTCTATCTCTCGGAAAAATCAAAGCTTCAAAGAGTTCTTAACATGGATCCATGGTTTGGATCAAATCTGGGAATGGTGGTCCCATCCACCAAGGCACCCAGTACCACCAGATCCTTCATTTGCTGAGTCATCCCACACTGCTGAGGGGGATGACATGGAGGGCTGATCATATCTCCTTGCTGATGGAGATCTTGTATATTAGTTTATTTTTCTGTTTCGTATTTTTAGTTATTTTGTGTTGGTATATTTTTCTCTGATGTTTTAATGTGTGCATTATAGTTTCTTCTATATGCCACTATTTGTTCTATTGTGCAGGTTTTTCTTCCTTCTTGTGGTTTAATTATTGCTGAGGACAGCAATGCTCTAAATCTGGGAATGGTTGGCTTGCACCTTAGAACTGCAATTCTTCTATCAGGGGAGATATTCTAACTCTTTTAATTTTCTTAGTTATTTTTATAGTTATTTTGTGTGCTCAAATAAAAAAATAATTTTTTTTTGTGTTATCCCAGGTTTAAATGTGCTCATCTTGTTAATGTACATGATTGAATTTTAGGAAATATATAGCATGACTTTCTGGCATAACATTGCATAGGAATAATTAGATTGCATGATTGCTCGTTTGTCTGAACTAATATTGTGAATTCTGATAATGTCTGAAGTCAATTGTCTTGAGTCTGCATTGATACCATAGCTGTGAGGTTTTGAGCCTAAACACTGAAATTTTTGTTGAAAGGCTTCACTGTTGTAATACTCTAGAACTTGATTTGTTTCTTTGTGATGCATGCATTGATTGATATGATAAAGACATTTTGTTCTTATTAGCTATTGGCCAAAATAACCCACCTGTATGAAATTTTCCCTTGCTAGCCCTTTGAGCCTGCACTGATTTGTTGTAAAATGACCTGTGGCCTGATTAATGGCTTATCCAATATCCATATGACTTACCTTGGTTGAGATTGAATCACTGAAAGTGTTGAAAATAAAATAAAGAAATTGAGGTAAGCTCCATAAAGGTCAAGGAATTAAGGGAAGAAAAAAATTCATATATACCCTTATAAAAAAAATAAAATAAAAGGAAAAAAATAAAAGGTGTCAGGAAGGAATTAATTCCCGAGATTCTGTGGGAATGTTAGTGGAGCAAAACAATTGAGTTGAATTTGTTAAAAATGAAATAATATCAGTTTTCAATCTCTTGGTTGTTTGAGCTACTATCCAAATTTTCCTACCTATTACCCCGACCAAGTTACAACCTGTGAAGTCCTTTTGATCAATTGATGCATGTGTTTGATTCTTCAATTTTAAGAATTTTTGAGAATATGATCAAGCATATGGTAGTGTTATAGCTTTGAGTAATTGAGTGCTCATGATACCCTTAAACACTGAGTGTTGAGTGAACATTATTTATCTGTGTGAGGGGTAATCAATGTAGACTTGTATATTTAAGAAGCTGATGGCATTATTGGAAGTTCATGATATTGAGTCAGGCATGTATGGCATATTGTGTCTGAGAGTGTCTATGATTGTTATGTTAGATTAAGTGAATATTTCCTGGATTAAGTCTTTTACATTGCTGGGGATAGCAACGTTTAAATCTGGGAATGGTTTGATGTGTCTCTAGCAAGTGTGGTTTTTCTGTGTTAAAATTGATAAGAATTGAGTCATAAGAGAGCAATTTAAATACATTTTTGCTAATTATATTGATTCTTTCTATGTCAATAATATTCACCTTTTAGTTGTATTTTTACATAAAAAAGAAGTGAAAATTATGAAAAGCCTGTTAATGCAATTCTACACGGATGTAGCACACTACAAATTCCAGAAGCATGGCACGGACCGACACCACACTGGCGCACACCCGCGCCAATTTCCGAACTGCACAGCGGTACTTTGGAAGTGGCGCCAATATGACGCCAACCGGCGCCGGATTCGAGAAGAATTAAAAATACACAGTAGCATGGCGCCACTTGGCACAAAAGTGGAGCCAAATTGAAGCCTACCAGCGCCATGATTTTTTGTGACTTTTGGTGGCGCCTAGTGGCGCCAAAATGGCGCCAACTAGCGCCACTTTGTGAGGAATTTGTTCTGGTTTTTCAATTCTGGCAGTAGCGTGGCGCCGACTTGCGCCAAACCGGCGCCGGTTTGCGGGACGGATCTCCGGGTTCCTGAGGGGCATTTTTGGAACGAGAAGAAAACAATATAAAAGGGACCTTTTATGCAATTAGGTCAGCAGACATAGATAGAGACAGATTCTGAAAATTCTGAGATTCACAGAGAGGCAGATCTGGAGAGGCAGGGAGGAGAGACTGGAGGCGTTCTTCGTTCTTCATCTCCTTCTAGTATTTATTTATCTCTTGTTTTAATTTTATGTTGAATTTTAGATCAGCGATCATGATGTTGATCGGCTAGATCATTTTTATTGTAGTCAGGGTCACGATCCATATGTGAACCCTTGACACGAAGGATTGATTTGTGGTTTTTAATTTATATAATTATCTTTATCTTTACTCTGTGCGAATTTTATATTCCCTTTGTTAGAGTTGATCAATCTGATAGTTAGGGATATTCTAAGGATCAAAACCCTAGATAGTAATATTGGGGTTTTGATCTGGAAAGGGGTAAGATAACAATCTGTATGCGTGCTATGAATAGACGTGTATACGATTGCAGATGCTTAAATTATCGTGCCCATTGTTTGATCCCATGAGAAACATTGCAAGGAATTGGGGTTTCTCATGGGATTAAAGGGTTAACCCTGCAAGGAATTGAGGGTTAACTATTAACTCTTTTTAGAGGATAATTTAGCTAATTGATTATATAAATAATTATTTTAAATCAATTCGGAGTAAAAAACGGGGATCATTTGGTGAATGAACCTTGGCTAGAATGCTTTTCTCATATTCTTTACAAAATAATTTTCATTTTTTTATTGTTTTATTTTTCAATATAAAAATACAAAAACAAGTGCTTTTATTTTCAGATTACAACTTTACTCAAATTGATAATATTTGTCAAAACCTTATTTGAAAACTTCCATTCTTTAAAAGAAAGTTTAATTGATATTCGATCCCAATCCCTGTGGAGACGAACTTTATTTATCACTTTATTACTTGTGCGATCGGTATACTTGTCGGAGAGCATCAAGCCCCCATTGGGCTTAATTATTTTGACCCCTAAGATATTATTGGGCTGAAGCTTAGGGCCATGAGGAGAGTTTTTGATGCAGCCCAAAACCTTGTTAGCAACATCACTTACTAAGGATCCTTAGGGGGTAGCCCTTGATTGGATGAAAATCTCCACATGTCCACTTCATCCTTTCCTATTCAGCTTTGTCTTGTGCGCTAGGGTCTTGTGATAAGGCTGAAACTTGTTTGTCTTCTTCTCAAAAGATGTCAACATCATTTCCCCTTCACATGCGCATAGTTGGTCAAAAAGAGGGCTGATAACTTGCTGCACTTTCTTTACTTTTTCTGAATTAAACCATGCAACCTATGAGCACCAAAAAGGGTGTAACAGCCCGTTACGTACCGGTATTGTTAACATTGATTATGATATTAAGCGCAGTTACAATCACAGTAATTGGGTTAATTAAATTACGGGCAAACTTTTTCCTTTTAACACATTCCTTTTTATAACCATAACCTTTTCCGTAATCAATTAAAACAACACTATAATTGTAATTGCAATACGCGGAAGCATTCAGCTTAACAACAACACTAATCTTTCTTTTTATTCAACTCATTTTAAACCCATCAACTTATTTTCCTTTCTTACCAAGTTTTAGCCCTTTACGTAAGCTACGCGTGGTTTCAAACCACGTACCATGTGGAGTTCTATCCATCAAGTTAAACCCCTTTCTTTTAGTCTGGAAGAACTCAAATTTTCAAAATTTACACTGTGGTAATCGATTACCAGTAGGTGGTAATCGATTACCACCTGTCAAAAATGAGGCAGTAGCCAATTTTTCAAATCCTCTGTTCTGGTAATCGATTACCAACTTTGGGTAATCGATTACCTCACATGGTAATCGATTACCAAAGCTCAGTAATCGATTACCAGTGAAGACAGTAGCCAATTTTCGTCCCCTGTTGCATGGTAATCGATTACCATGCTTGGGTAATCGATTACTATGCAGCAAAAGTGACAGATTACAGCATTTTAAGCCCAAGAAGGGTTGTGTAATCCATCCCAAACACCCTAGTACTCCACACAACACTTAAACATACTCTAATGTAGGCACTAGGCCCTTCAAACATGCATTTTCATTCAATTATGCATCATTTACATAGTCTTTAATATAATGGCCATTTTACATCAAATATGGACCATTTTACAACATCTTTGCAAAGGCTTCAAATACAATGAATGTGGCAATGGACAAGTCCCATGCTCACTCAAATATACAATAATTTCCAAGGTTATACATATACATCAATTTGAAGGACTTAACAAGTAGTCATGAACATACAAGCATGGCATTTTCAACATGCACTAGTTCATGGCCTAAGTCTAAAGCATAAAACATATGCAAGATGTGTCTCAACCAAGTCCTCAACATGCTGTGCCTCCAATATGCACCTCATGCTCCACTCTTCCAGGCTCAACCTGACCTGAAATGATGCCCCAAAACACGGGGAGAGATATATAAATATATCTCAGTAAACCAAGGGCCCTGGAGGTTTCTCCACCCCATGGCTCACTCAATGTGCAAATACAACATCATATAATATGCATGTAATACAATATCACCCACCAACTGGAGACAACCCGAGAACATCCACTCATGGATTCATGTTCAAGGACTCCATCATATAACTCCCGAGACAATCCTAGAGCTTCTCCCATGGTTGAGAAAACTCCATGGCCAACCCAACCGGAACTCCTCAAGAGACCTATCCGGCGGATGTCCCACGTTTGGCTCATCCTGGAGTCGCTCCCAGAGTCGACCCCATGGCAGTCCAACTGGCACTCCGTCACGAAATGATCCAGCGGATGTCCAAACCCAACACACGTCAACTGGCCAGTGACCAAACAATTTTCACAAAAGTCCAAGCAATATGCATACAAGCACACAATCACACAATGCCATAATCACATAATCCAACCACAACCTTCCACTAGGTGTGGTGGAGCACACGAGGGCTAAACCCCAGTTCCAAAGGTTACCTCAATACCGAGCCGATGCTCCAAACGTAAGCTCCAAGCTTACCCGCTTCCAAAGCGTCCAAAAGAGGCAACCTAGATAATCCACAACATGATTATCAATACAATTCCCATGTAAACCATTCATTTACACAATTAATTATCATTTAATCACTTAGGCCAAAGGCTATTCTTCCATACCATTTTACTTCAACATCCTTTATAGATTAATTTACCAATTACACCATACATCACACATTCTTTCTTCTCATTCCACTTTACCACACTATACCATCATCCAATTAAACATCATTTTCAATCATTCAACTTCCACTACATCATTTTTATATCATTTTTCCTCACTTTTCATCATAATTCGGATTCCTCAAAAAGGTATGCCCCAAGGCTTTTCAATTCATTTTAACACACTCACTAATCATACAATCATATTATCAATCTA
Source organism: Gastrolobium villosum (assembly GCA_032173675.1). Classification (NCBI taxonomy): domain Eukaryota; kingdom Viridiplantae; phylum Streptophyta; class Magnoliopsida; order Fabales; family Fabaceae; genus Gastrolobium; species Gastrolobium villosum. The sequence goes on from JAVKPL010014554.1 coordinate 26,244, forward strand.
TTCCAATGGTCCATCATTTAATTATCCAATTACACCACATACCAATTTTCATGAAATCTTCACAAATTTTCCTAAGTTAAAATCCAACTTTTTCACCAAAATTTATCATAGCATTTCTAGCTTTCATGCATCATTCTAAGGCATTTTCATCTAATAGCATTTTTCCATTTGGGCTCTCTATCATCACACATCTAGAATCAAAGATTCAAAGCATAATTTCTAGATCTACAAAATCAACCACAAAAATACCACAAATATACTCACCATCAAGTGTAGGAACACCACCAAGGCTCCATCAATCCAAAAGAGATCCAAAAACTCCAAGAACATCAAAGGGGTCGGATCTGAGTTTGTCCATTTTCGCCCCAAGGAGGTGGTTTCATGGCTTCTAAGTGTTACCAATGGATCTAGAAGGTTGTTTACAATAGATTTCAACACCAAAATCAAGTGATTTGGTGAAGAATTGAAGAAATGGTGAGAGAAGAGAGAAATGGTGGTTTGGGGTTCTTCACACAGTGAAGGGCGCGCATAAGAAGAGAAAAGGAAGGAAAGAAAGAAGAAAAAGGAGTGGGGGGCTAAGTGACTTCGGTCACGCGGGTCCCACACACGATCTAACTTTAATTCCGATAAAAATTATGATCATAAATTCCTAATCTACATATTTTTCCAGTCCATATCATATTTTTCTTTCCTCAAAATACTCATAAAAATTTCACACTTATCGGTACACTCGTACCGCAGTATTTAACACTTAAAAATCACTATTCATCAATTTTTCCCAAATTTGCCTATTCACTCAATTTTCCGCCCTGATTCCATTTCCAGCATTATTTTTGTCATATTAAATCTCTAACTCCATTTTTCATGCCTCGGTTTACGTCTTTGGCAAATTACCATTTTGCCCTTTTAGCCCATTTTGGCCCTAATTCTCGGATTTTCACTAATCCTTCCCTCTTAAACCCGTATTTTATCACATAATTTCACATTTAATTTTCCGTGGTGTTATATTCACCCCACCTTTTAGGAATTTTGTCCGCAAAATCAACTATGCACATATGCTAACTCGGGATACAGCCAGAGAATCTCAGTCCCCCGTACCCAAGAAGCTCCATCAGTGCGCGGACACCAAAATAATTGTTTACATTTCTGTCTTTTGGCTTTTCAGCCACATTTCACAATGGTCTTGCCTTTCAAAGGCCCAATGGGAGACTTCAAGTCCTTCCCAATCTCAATCTCAACCGGTGACACCACATGTGAACAACCGGAGCGCACCACACAGTTGTGCACTTTCTCTGCTTTACCAAGCCAATTTCTTTCAATTTCTTTTCAATTTCTTTTCACCAGTCCGGCTACCTAACACATATAGCCCATAATTTCTCTTGGCAGGTTTTTCCCACCTACTTAACATATCCACAACTATACCTATAGGATCATACCACATTCTGTCCAATCGGTGCCACACAGGCAACTATTTCTTTCTGACACAATACAGCCACAATTATCCTTCTTTGAATTTTATTTTTACGGAGTATTAACTCTTGACATCAATCTTTCCACATTTCTTATTCCACATAAGACACTATTATGGAATCTCACAGCCCCTCAGTGCAATTCACCGAATAAACATCTAGTTCATGCTCACTATAACTTCACATTTTCTGAGGGATAATCCCCATTTGGCACTTAGCCACAACTCGTATATACACGTTTTTTTCTTTTCTCGTGTTCTCAACCTACACTGTACAATTTTACCTCAGCATTTTATCTCCAACAAGCACCATCCCTGTGCTCAACTGCCAATCTGACCTTACAAGTTCACCACTTTCATTCAAAATACGATGGCGAATCACCTCCTCAAGACATTTAACTGGTACCCAATCGACCACACATTTCGATTCATACCTTTGCATCAGCCATTTCAAAGCCTTCCACCATCAATTCACTCATTAGTTTTCATACATTAAATCATACTTACAATTTCAACTAATCATCTCAACACTTAACACATAAGTTCATCATTGATTTCTCCCATCAAAAGGCAACGTGCCTAAGATTTCCACTAACAACTTTCTTTAATTACCATTCCGTACTCATGTTATCAATCCCACATGTGTTTCATTCCATACACCTCACCTTCATCATCATTTCACCTGACCAGTATGTATCACTCCAAGGTCACACATCATCTCTCTCTCATGCCTGTCCCATCATATAGGGATTTTCAAAGCCTATTCATCATGTCACAAGGATTAAATCCACCACTATCATTACTTCCATAATTTCATATCGGCCGTTACACAAGTCTCTCGGACTATTCACAGTGCTACTAGCACACTCAATCATATATCTTGATACCTAACCACAAAACAACATCAACATTGTGTATTTTCAACACATCTCTCACTCTAATTTGCATCTATTCAACTTTATCAGTGACTCTACCACCAGGGTAAAGATATCAACCTTTTATTCCAACAAATACCATTCTATTTAATAGCTAGTATCACACTTTCTTATCTGAATACCTCACAAATAACCACTTATTAAAATCATTGGCCACCTTGGGCCACCAACTTAGCTTAACATATCACCATCACAAGCCTTTCCATAAAACTTTGACTCAATCCATCGTCACTATTCAATTTTCCATTCCCTTCACATAGGGTGATAATCCAATAATTCATTTCATAATTTCCGTAAAACCATAATTCCCTACTACCACACTTGGTATACACTCACGCACAATTCCGAGTGCTCAATTTCATGATTCATACTACCATCTCATGGCACCTCTCACATTTCATCATATTAGGCATATTACTGTTCACTTAAGTTATCCAAAATTCACCTCTTGCGTTCCTCACAAGATACAATCCTCCAATGCAATGGGTAAGAACATCCTTAGGTTTAACCCCTCGAGCTCTTGCTGTCCTAAGGGCCCCAGGTGCAATGCCCCACCAATCAGAGAATCTGTCCTTATAATTCACGCAAGAAGAGGTAACATGCCAACGGCTGTACTAACAGTCCAACTAACTCAAGGTTCTACCTCACACTACATTACTTATACGAGATAATAATAATCTCCGGGAACATAATCCATACGGAGATAGCAACATAATCCAGGCATATAAGCCACACAAAGATAAACACATTCACATCAAATCCGTATATAACGGCAAACAGAGTCCTATATAGATACCTAATGGTATACTAGATATATCCTACTTTTGCACCATCCACTATACCTTTCCAATATGGTTCTTTTCTCAACAATATACTCATTTCACTTGACTAGTAATTAGTCTTAGTCCATAGCATAATTATCCTCACATGATTCCAACATCTTTCTCATATTTTGACACCAACTTTTCAATTCATAACAGTACCCATGTTCGGTACAATCCTAATCCATTGTCCATCATGACTTATAGCAACCATACTCAACACTGTAGAAGATCCGCTTCATTAAACTGACATCACATTTCTCTCAACATTTCACTATGACACCAAGAGTGCCCTCATTTAACAGTCCATGCATTCTGCGCATCAGGACCACCAGATAAATTCCAATTTCGAGCAGCGCTCGCCTGGGACTTCCAAGAGCAACAACTCTTAGGATTCAATCCACAAGGGGAAACCCAGGACAACATTAATTGTCACATCATTAACAACGTGTGTGCCATGGTATAACTTGCACACCGGGACTCCATCATGAATCCCCTACCCAATAGAGCATCCAATGACACTCCAAAGAGATCATCTCTTCCAACCTTTCCCATCATAGGGAATTTCACTTACATCATTACTCTTTTACCAAAAATAATTATAATTTTTTTTGTTCATTACAACACACATATACTTTTAGGCACCCCGGCCTTCACAAAACATATAGATATACACATTTATATATATTGGCGTTTAGCCATCACAGGATTATTATCCACACAAAGTTAAGCCACATCATCCAATTTGCGATGCTCCACAACATTATGGAAGCATATTAGTACCATTACTACACCACACTCAGTTATGTTTTCTCACCTCACCTTTATCAAGTCCAACCATCAATATATTATGAACCTTCATACTTTCAATCAAATTCATTCAACGCCTTACATGGCAATTTCCTCAACTTTTCATATTTTACTTTTTATACATATGACCTTCTCACTTACACCTAACCAATCATTACATCATCATGAACTAAAGTCCCAATTTCAACATTGACTTTTCCAACACATCCTTTCCATAGTTCTTTTAAGTTACTAACAATCCTCAATCCAAATTTGAAATTTCACTTTATCTCTACGTCCAAGCATCTTAAGTCATCCAAGTGTATGCCCTCATCAAGGGTCTTATAACCTTATTACTTTACCCTAAGGTATCCAATACTCCATATAAGCACTCATACTCAAATTTTCACAAATTCATCGGGTTTCCAATTCCCCAACCACATCAAAGATATATCACTAACCCCACACATATTCAATTGTTCTCACTCCCCCTACATTGAGGGAAGACTTACCAACATCATCATACCAATATCAGCTCAAATCAATCATTCTTACTCACCATAAGACCACATATTCAACTATGGTAGCATTCTACCCAAAATGGTTATACATCTTATATCACTTCATTCTCACTAAGTCCTCAATGACAGTATCACAATTTATTCTCACTAAGTCCTCAATTACATCAAATTTACTCACTAACATATCCATCCGTGGGGTAGTCATCACTGCACCCACCACCTCAGCCTAAAGACTGGCATTGGTGCTCCAGGGTTGTCACGAAGGCATCTTATACTGACCACACATTGAACACGAAAGAATGGGTTGATCAGGCCCAAACTAAGGAATCACATGTGTAGCAGTCAATAAGAGTCTACGTACAACTATACAGCACTCACCTCAATTACACAATCATCAGAGTTCCCTAATGAAACTGCTCTGATACCATAAAATGTAACAGCCCGTTACGTACCGGTATTGTTAACATTGATTATGATATTAAGCGCAGTTACAATCACAGTAATTGGGTTAATTAAATTACGGGCAAACTTTTTCCTTTTATCAAATTCCTTTTTATAACCATATCCTTTTCCGTAATCAATTAAAACAACACTATAATTGTAATTGCAATACGCGGAAGCATTCAGCTTAACAACAACACTAATCTTTCTTTTTATTCAACTCATTTTAAACCCATCAACTTATTTTCCTTTCTTACCAAGTTTTAGCCCTTTACGTAAGCTACGCGTGGTTTCAAACCACGTACCATGTGGAGTTCTACCCATCAAGTTAAACCCTTTTCTTTTAGTCTAGAAGAACTCAAATTTTCAAAATTTACACTGTGGTAATCGATTACCAGTGGGTGGTAATCGATTACCACCTGTCAAAAATGAGGCAGTAGCCAATTTTTCAAATCCTCTGTTCTGGTAATCGATTACCAACTTTGGGTAATCGATTACCTCACATGGTAATCGATTACCAAAGCTCAGTAATCGATTACTAGTGAAGACAGTAGCCAATTTTCGTCCCCTGTTGCATGGTAATCGATTACCATGCTTGGGTAATCGATTACTATGCAGCAAAAGTGACAGATTACAGCATTTTAAGCCCAAGAAGGGTTGTGTAATCCACCCCAAACACCCTAGTACTCCACACAACACTTAAACATACTCTAATGTAGGCACTAGGCCCTTCAAACATGCATTTTCATTCAATTATGCATCATTTACATAGTCTTTAATTTAATGGCCATTTTACATCAAATATGGACCATTTTACAACATCTTTGCCAAGGCTTCAAATACAATGAATGTGGCAATGGAAAAGTCCCATGCTCACTCAAATATACAATAATTTCCAAGGTTATACATATACATCAATTTGAAGGACTTAACAAGTAGTCATGAACATACAAGCATGGCATTTTCAACATGCACAAGTTCATGGCCTAAGTCTAAAGCATAAAACATATGCAAGATGTGTCTCAACCAAGTCCTCAACATGCTGTGCCTCCAATATGCACGTCATGCTCCACTCTTCCAGGCTCAACCTGACCTGAAATGATGCCCCAAAACACGGGGTGAGATATATAAATATATCTCAGTAAACCAAGGGCCCTGGAGGTTTCTCCACCCCATGGCTCACTCAATGTGCAAATACAACATCATATAATATGCATGTAATACAATATCACCCACCAACTAGAGACAACCCGAGAACATCCACTCATGGATTCATGTTCAAGGACTCCATCATATAACTCCCGAGACAATCCTAGAGCTTCTCCCATGGTTGAGAAAACTCCATGGCCAACCCAACCGGAACTCCTCAAGAGACCTATCCGGCGGATGTCCCACGTTTGGCTCATCCTGGAGTCGCTCCCAGAGTCGACCCCATGGCAGTCCAACTGGCACTCCGTCACGAAATGATCCAGCGGATGTCCAAACCCAACACACGTCAACTGGCCAGTGACCAAACAATTTTCACAAAAGTCCAAGCAATATGCATACAAGCACACAATCACACAATGCCATAATCACATAATCCAACCACAACCTTCCACTAGGTGTGGTGGAGCACACGAAGGCTAAACCCCCGTTCCAAAGGTTACCTCAATACCGAGCCGATGCTCCAAACGTAAGCTCCAAGCTTACCCGCTTCCAAAGCGTCCAAAAGAGGCAACCTAGATAATCCACAACATGATTATCAATACAATTCCCATGTAAACCATTCATTTACACAATTAATTATCATTTAATCACTTAGGCCAAAGGCTATTCTTCCATACCATTTTACTTCAACATCCTTTATAGATTAATTTACCAATTACACCATACATCACACATTCTTTCTTCTCATTCCACTTTACCACACTATACCATCATCCAATTAAACATCATTTTCAATCATTCAACTTCCACTACATCATTTTTATATCATTTTTCCTCACTTTTCATCATAATTCGGATTCCTCAAAAAGGTATGCCCCAAGGCTTTTCAATTCATTTTAACACACTCACTAATCATACAATCATATTATCAATCTATTCCAATGGTCCATCATTTAATTATCCAATTACACCACATACCAATTTTCATGAAATCTTCACAAATTTTCCTAAGTTAAAATCCAACTTTTTCACCAAAATTTATCATAGCATTTCTAGCTTTCATGCATCATTCTAAGGCATTTTCATCTAATAGCATTTTTCCATTTGGGCTCTCTATCATCACACATCTAGAATCAAAGATTCAAAGCATAATTTCTAGATCTACAAAATCAACCACAAAAATACCACAAATATACTCACCATCAAGTGTAGGAACACCACCAAGGCTCCATCAATCCAAAAGAGATCCAAAAACTCCAAAAACTCCAAGAACATCAAAGGGGTCGGATCTGAGTTTGTCCATTTTCGCCCCAAGGAGGTGGTTTCATGGCTTCTAAGTGTTACCAATGGATCTAGAAGGTTGTTTACAATAGATTTCAACACCAAAATCAAGTGATTTGGTGAAGAATTGAAGAAATGGTGAGAGAAGAGAGAAATGGTGGTTTGGGGTTCTTCACACAGTGAAGGGCGCGCATAAGAAGAGAAAAGGAAGGAAAGAAAGAAGAAAAAGGAGTGGGGGGCTAAGTGACTTCGGTCACGCGGGTCCCACACGCGATCTAACTTTAATTCCGATAAGAATTATGATCACAAATTCCTAATCTACATATTTTTCCAGTCCATATCATATTTTTCTTTCCTCAAAATACTCATAAAAATTTCACACTTATCGGTACACTCGTACCGCAGTATTTAACACTTAAAAATCACTATTCATCAATTTTTCCCAAATTTGCCTATTCACTCAATTTTCCGCCCTGATTCCATTTCCAGCATTATTTTTGTCATATTAAATCTCTAACTCCATTTTTCATGCCTCGGTTTACGTCTTTGGCAAATTACCATTTTGCCCTTTTAGCCCATTTTGGCCCTAATTCTCGGATTTTCACTAATCCTTCCCTCTTAAACCCATATTTTATCACATAATTTCACATTTAATTTTCCGAGGTGTTATAAAGGGCAACCTGCATGTTACTTGTTTGGGCAAAAATTCTGCACCCAACCTGCCCTCCAATGCGCTGAAAGAGAGTGACCTTACTTGTGCTTTACCTCCTTCATTTCTCTCTAACTTATGCGCTAAAAAGAGAAGAAAGATCTAGGACCTTTCTGAACTGTTTAGCTTTTAAATCAGCCTTTAAACCTTCCATCCTCTCATCCCTCATGCTCTGATTTTTTAGGAAAGTAAATAGGTTGAAACCTCCACTTGTGTAGCAAAAGAAAAGTCAGCCATACCATCTCCTATTTTCCCTAAACCGTGAGTGCAGGATCACTAAAAGAAACACAACATATTATATCTCCATTCTTCCTTTCTTTGACCGTTAGAATCATTGAGAAGCATACAAGGAAAGAGCACCAAACTGCACAGACTCTCACTTCCAGAAACCGTGACCTCCTCCACAGACTCATATTATACTCTCACTTCCTTTCGAAACCGTGACCTCCTCCATAGACTCCACCATTTTAGTTGCTAGTTCACTCATACTCTTTCATCTCCTTTTCCCTTAAAAACCAAGAGCTCCAAGAGCAAGAAGCAAGGATAGTTCAACGTCTCTTCTCCCTTCCATTGTTGGCTGAAGACCACTCTCAAAGAGGTTCTATTTTGGGTGTGGACAAGAAACCGTAAGTAAATTTGGATTCCCTTGTGTTCTGCTATTCGGTTTTTAAAGTAGCTTAGGAAGGATGGATTATTTTGTTGAAAAGCTTATTCTATTTTGTTGGGAAACCTTGGCCATGTAATGCATGCAGCCCTAGCAAGTTGTATCTAGAACGTTAATCCTTTAATCGTTGGAAGGTCCTCTTGGACTAGAAAGAAGTGGACAAAATATTTTTGAGCCTTAATGTTATAGGCAGAGCGTAAAACATTTTATTGTTCCCGTACGCATAATAAGATCATATAAATGAACCCTTTTGACATCTAAAAAATAGGCAGAAAAACGTTGCTGTAAAAAGGATTTTCTGCTCACTGTTTTATTAAGAAAAATGCTGTTGTATTCTACTGAAAAACGTTGTTGTAAAAAGGATTTTCTGCTCACTATTTTATTAAGAAAAATGCTGTTGTATTCTGCTGAAAAACGTTGCTGTAAAAAGGATTTTCTGCTCACTATTTTATTAAGAAAAATGCTGCTGTATTCTGCTAAAAAACGTTGCTATAAAAGGATTTTCTGCTCACTAATTTAAGAAAAATGTTGTTGTTTTCTGTTCACTATTTTGCTGAAAAACGTTATTGTAAAATGATTTTCTGCTCACTGTTTTAGTGAGGAAAACGCTGCTGTATTTTTGCTCACTGTTAAACGTTGGGAAGACTAATTTGAATTCATAATATTTTAAGAATATAACCTTGTTGGCAGGATGGGAATTTAATGAAAAAGGGGATTTAAAAACCTATGTTTTAGGTAGGAATGTTGTGGATGTTCGAAACGTAGAATATTTCGCTGCTGATTGGTAATTGTTTGAGGCACACAAGGTAAGTGTTAGGCGATATTACCTAACGTGACTATTGACTAGTGTATGAAGTTGTAACATGATGCTCCATACTGTGTAATATTATTATGTTCTGTATGATGAAAGTATTCTGCCATGAAAATGCCTTGATGGCAATATGATTATGAGGTAAAGTTGTTATGTGGCAGCATAACGTATATGAAAAGGATGATATAAGCATGCATCTTACATCATACCGCATCTATTTTTCGCTTTGTGCGTGACAGCATAGCATGGCATGCATGTACCAAATTCATGTAGCCTTGAAATTTAGAATAGTTATATACAGGACCATGTGTTTGAGCACGCATTATATAGGCATCCCTCCGGTACCAGGGCATGGGACAGTTGGCATCCGTCCGCATAGGCCACAGTTAGAATCCACCTTTGAGGGTGCCGAATTATGGGATATCCACTGTGTATTGCACGCACGACGGTGCTATGAGCGCAAAAAGGAAGGCGTTATATATGCACTATTATATGATGAAAAGGAAAAGGAAAAGGAAAAAGGATATGTTGAAGTGACTGTTTATGATTTTGTGCCTAGTTAATACTGTTATATTACTGGTTTTGTTGCCACACTACTGAGATTATTCTCACCCCTTTGGGGCTGCTATTTTTATAAAATGACAGGAGGACGAAAGAGCATTTGAAGGCGTGATTATATGGATGCATGCTGTTACTTACTGATGATTGGACTTTTGTTGTTGCTGTTTAATTGCTGGATGACTGTATTGTTTTATATTTTGAGCACTTGGATGACTGTAGACACTATTATCTTAAATTATGTTTAAGCCTTTCATGAACAGCGGCTGTTTTGGGAAAAAATCTGGAAACGTTTTGCGAGATTGATTTTTGAATGTTTTATTAAGTGCTGATTTTTAAACAGTGTTCCAGGCACCTTGCGGGTTATGTTTCAAGGGGAAAACGAACTCCGATTTACTATTATTTTATATGCACGCGAAGCCCCAGACGTGCTCTTTCTAGATCATAAGGAATATTTTTTTAAATCGACAGAACTGATTTTATACGAATTTTTAAAGACAGCAGGTTTGTCGGAGAAAGATATTTTCATCAACTTAAGACAATTTTGAAAGCATACTCTGATTTTTGGAATAAAACTGATTTCAACTATAAGTTTTGATTAGAAACACTAAAGTCAGATTTTTCAGTAGCTAAAATGAAGCTAAAGACTCTAATTCCGCTTAGCAAATGACTCTCTTGGATGCATACAAGGGAGGGCGTTACATTAACTCAGATCGATATCGTGCGATTGTGGATATTTGATCTGAGGTTCGCGATTGCGATTATGGAAAAGGAATAATCATCAGATTTGACGATCCGATTAATCTCAATTGAAAATAAGGATTCTGATTCAATTGAGATTGATCGTGAATTTGGTAATTTTTATCCAATGAAGGACATCCTAGGAACCCTAATCTTAGGTTGGTTTATTTTTAATTGCTATTTTTATATTCTGTTTTTATTTTTAATTACTCAACCAAAATCCAAACCCCCCCTTTTATTTTCTGTTTCATAAGTGATTTTTACCAAAACAATTTCCTTGAGTGACGACTTAGGGTTTCCACTTTACTGCAAATTTCCTGAACCCTAATTTTTTTTTTTAATTTGCGCGAGTTCGACAGCTCGTGTCAAATTTGGCGCCGTTGCCGGGGAAATTGCATCGGTCTAAATCGTTTATTGTGATAACAAAAAAATATGAAAAAAAAAGAAAAAAAAAGAGTTGATTGATTTTCTTGTTCCCTCTTATGATTAGTGAGTTGTACATGGATTATACTTAAATCACAGGGTTTGATAGAAATTTCTGCATAGGCTTGGTTCTTGATTCTTGGATTGCATTACTTGCTACTTGATACTATGCTGCTGTTTGCATGATTTGGTACACCCTTGTGAGGTTTTGAGCCTGTTGACATGGTCTTCATCTGTAGGCCAGTCTTTCTTTCTTGTGTGATTCTGCTCTTGATCGTTGTCCTCTAGAACTCGCTCTTGTTCTTTTTGAAACTGCACTTTTCACTTGCATGCATGAATATGATTGAGGCATTCTTTCTTTTCTTTCTCACTTTAGCCAAATAGCCATCCTTGCATTGTATTCCCTTGGTTATCCCTTTTGTTTTGTGCCTTATGTAACCCTTGTTTCTTAGCCACATTACAAGCCTAAGTGAAAAACCAATTAATTCCACATCCTGGAAATTTACTGAGCATTGGTTTTACTGTAGTGTTTTGTTAAAGTGTGGGGGGTAACCATCTGGATGTTTTGTCTGTATTATTGTTTCAAAAGAGATAAAAAGAAGAAAAAGAAAAAACAAACAAAAAACAAAACAAAAAACAAAAGAAGAAGAAGAAAAAGAAAAAAAAAAGAGGTTTTGTTATTCTTTATATTTGTTTTATTTTTAGATTTTAACTTTTGTTCTTTGTAAATTTCTGGGGTGTGTAGTTTTCTCTTCCATATTCATCCATACCTTTACCTTAGCCCCATTACAACCCTGCATAAAGCCCTCTTGATTTGTGCATGCATGTGTTATCAGCAGTGGAGAAGTAGAACTCGAGCAAGCCTATGGTAGGATGATTTTTTTGAGTTGATTTGAGTGATACACTGAATTAACTGATACATACACTTGAGAGAAAATTGAGAGCATCCTGTGAGGAACCATTTTTGTGTAGTTAGCAGTTGCAGTTGAAATTGACAGGCCTTGTGATTTGAGATTAAGGAATTTTTGTCCTTGTTGGTTTATCTGTTCAAGACTTGTGATTTTTGTTATCTTTTGTATACTTACTAATTATTAGGAAGGATATGTTGATTTTCACTCTTTTCTTATTTCTTTGCTTTATTTTTTCTATTCTAATTTTTGCCCAAGAGTGCAAAAAGATAAGTGTGGGGGAATTTGATAACTCATATTTTATTACACTTATTTGTTACTCTTGGTTGGTATTTATAGTTTTTATTTGAATTAAATAAAGGTCTTTTGGTTTAAATTAGAATTCTAGATTTTAATTGGTTTTAATTGATTTTTGTCATAATTTTCCATATTTACACTACTTTCGTATTTTGACCATATCTCACTCTAAAGATGTCTGATTGACTCCATTCTTGTTGCGTTTTTCAGCTAACAGGAAGGGAAACAATTGCTATCTAAGCTAATAAAGCCCAATTCGGACGGGAAGATGGTCGAAACCTGAGCTCAAGATGACGTGTTTTTGCTGGAATTTTATTTTGACATTTGGACTTGTAAATCAAATTATGACCCAATGTGTTTAGGGCCCGAGGCCATGTTTTAATGTTTTATTTTATTATTAAGTCTTTATTTTGTATATAGGCTGAAGTTGTGAAACCCTAACCCAATGTATGGGCCGAAATGGTGAAACCCTAACCCTTTGACGGCTATTTAATGGAGGCTTTAGGAAACCCTTCGTAGTCAGATTTTGGGAATAAAACATTGTTCTCAGTTTTGTTTAACGAAGTTCTGCTCTTTTCTCTTCATCTTCTTCTTCTTCTTCTTCTTCAACCTAAGGGGAAGGGATTCCATGGATCTGTCTAGAGGATTTGCGGTCATTCTCTAACCAGATTTGTTTCTTTTTCTAACTCAGATCGATATCGTGCGATTGTGGATATCCGATCTGAGGTTCGCGATTGCGATTATGGAAAAGGAATAATCATCAGACTTGATGATCCGATTGTTCTCAATTGAGAATAAGGATTCTGATTCAATTGAGATTAATCATGAATTTGGTAATTTTTATAATTCTTTAACCAAATTTGTTTCTTTTCCTAACTCAGATTGTAACAGCCCGTGTTGACCCGGTTTGTTAACATACTATCGTATTAAGCCACGCTTAATTAAAATGCGGAATAACTTTTTGTTTAATTCAATTATGACGTCATTAACCTTAGCCAACTTGATTACTTAATCAATCCTATAACATACTGCCTGTATGTAAATTACAAGACAACTAACTAAATACCTCATATATAAATACAATGTGAGTATCTAAAGCCACAGGACTACAACACATAGCCTGGACCAAAATCCTGATACTTTAATACAACTTTAACTAAAAAGAAAATAATAAATGCATGTGGCGTGGACAAACCCCATGCTCACCCAAATAAGGCACAATGCCCAGCAACAGTCTCAACATAATCATAACTGAAAACATAAACAACAGTCAAAATAACCAACATCCATCATGTCAGCAAAACACAGATAAGCCTAACTCAGCTCTGGCCTCCTGCCACCTGAGCCCTCAACATTACCTGAACCTGAAATAAGCGTCCCCAAACGTGGGGTGAGATCTCTAAACAAGAAATCTCAGTAAGACAAGGGGTCCTCAAGGATCTTCCACCCCAAGCTCACTTACATGTGCAATATAAGTTCGAAAACAATATTTACAATATTAGTTCCAAAACTATGCAGTGCAGCAGATATTCATGCCATGTGTGTTTATAAAATCTACTGGCCAGAGAAATGCAGGAATACGTCTATACCCACATAAGTACAAGGAACACCGCTTGCACCTCACCCACAGCCTCACCATCTTGTATGTGCTACATACTCAGGCTTACCGTATAGGCGGACATCACATGCATATCATAAAAGCACATTGCATATAATAGCTCAACAGCATTTCCAAAACATCAAAGCATGTAACACAGCATGCATAAACCACATCCCCATGGGACATGGTGGAACCATAAAATGGCTAAACCGAGGACACGAAAGCTTACCTTGCAAGCTAGCTATCCAAGCCAAGAGTCCAACCACTCTCAAGTCCAAACACAGCAGTATCACAATCTGATATGGACCAATAATATATCATTAATTATGCAACACAAGCATACAACTTAAAGACTACGCCTTTCCTTTACGTTTTACGTCTTAAGGCTTCCAACAAAGCCATAAGCCCTTAATCATGTGATTCTGACTTAGTTCATTAATTACAGAAGTTCAACTTCCTTAATCTAGGGTTCTGTTACGATATCATGATGGGCCCAAGAGGATGTTAATGTCATTAGCCTTTAGTACAAGTAGTGGAGTACCAGCCCATGTTGGGTATCAGATAGCCATTAGGCCCATAGGAGTGTACTGGTTTATTCATTAGTCAGTTAGTAGTGCTGGTGTTATAGTGCTGGTGTGAGTCATGCCATGGTGCATACGTGTCTTAGTTTGTTAAAATGTTGTTAGGATATATGGCTTATATGAAGGGATAGGTGTCATTGTGCAAATTACTTGAATATACAAAAACAGTTCCTTTCATTTTCTTTGTATTTTCTTCTCCTTTATCCTGTTCCATTTCTGATTTGCCATTGTAGGATCCGCTATCTTAACATTGGTGCTTTCATCCTTATGAACTTTGCCATTTTTCTGAAAAGATCATGCTTTCATCTTGTTGACCTTCATCTTTGTGGAGCATAGCAAGAGATTCAAGATGCAAACGAGAATGGAGAAAGGTCTCCTTGAAGATCAGACTTTGTTCTCCAAAATCAATGCTTTGTTGCAGCAAATTCACACCACAATCTTGGAGAAATGGCCCGATCAATCACTGGGTACTGATGCTTTGAGCGCAAGGGCAACACATTCTTTGTCGGATAAAAAAACTCCGAACAAGTTCGCTAGTTCGCTGCAAGCCTATGTTCTTGGTGTTCCAAGAAACTCTAATGTTCTTTCCAAAGAGAGTTCTGTCTCTATTATTGTAATGGATGTGGGTGTCACGAATTGTTCTGATCAATCTCTTCCTAGTCAATTACCACACAGGGAATTTCCATATTGTGACCCTTTGAAGCTTTCTTTTTCTGACCCTGCTCTAACACTTTAATTTCCATCAAGAGAACCCATTCCTATTCAAGAAAAGCCATGCAGGAACTTGTTGACTCAGCACTTGAAGCGTTTGAAGAACATCAATCTTTGTAAGGTTTTTGGGAACAAACGTCCCTTGCCGATGAAAGAATTGAAGCGGTCCAATTGGGAAGTTTGGAACACGATGAAGAAAGGTTGTGCGCAGGTTTTGCAGAAGATGATGAAACCCAAATTCGGTTGGGTTTTCAACATTTCCATGCAGTCGAATCTCGCCAAGAATGAGTATGCAAGATACATGTTTGATGAAATGCCCAGCCTAAATTCTCGGACTTGGTCCATGATGATATCTGACCCTTTATTTTATTGGGACCCTGGAGGATTTCTTTTCATTCATAATGAATTAACAGGTGCAATGTTTTTTCTTTTCGTGGAATATCAATATGTTGGAGATATTGCTTGGATGAGTTCTGATCTTTTTGGCTCATATGTTGAATCATCTTGTGCTTCCCTAGTAGTTGCTTCCATTTCCTTAATTGGAATCAACCACGACTTCACTGCCATGTTATATCCACCACTCATCAGTTCTATCGGCATTATTGTGTGTTTTATTATTACTTTCTTTGCAACTAATTTTTTTAGGATCAAGGCTGTCAAGGAAATTGATCCATCATTAAAAAATCAGTCTATTATCTCTATAGTACTCATGACTGTTGGAATTGCAATGGTAAGTTGGCTTGCTCTGCCATCATCCTTCATAATTTTCAACTTTGGGGTTCAGAAAGAAATAAAGAATTGGCAGCTGTTCCTATGTGGTGGTGTTGGTGTCTGGGATGGCCTTATATTTGGGTTTGTTACTGAATATTATACAAGCATTGCTTACAGCCTTGTACAAGATATTGTTGATTCCTGCCAGACTGGAGCTGCAACAAATGTGATCTTTGGCCTTACTTTGGGATACAAATCTGTCATTATTCCTAGTTTTGCCATTGCAATCAGCATTTTTATGCAGGTTGGCAACAAGAGAGATCATGTCACTGTTTGTCTTGAGAAACTTATAGCAACCCCAAGCCGTGGATCCTCAACTACCCAACACCACATTAAGATCCACATTGAAGAATTAAGTGCATCCCTGGAAGCTGTATGGTATAATAGGCGCATAATAACAGGTTTATACTTTGAGGCAAGATATTAGTTTCTTTGATGAGGAAATTAATATTTTGAAGCAAGCTATAGCTAAATATGATCAATCCTTAATCCAAGCTTACAAGACTGGAGTGCACTTAATCCTTACTGGTGCATACCAAGTTTGCTATCAACCCCTTTTCGCTTTTGTTGAGAAAAACACAGCAAAAGAATTCCCATATCGTGATTTTGTGCACAAGGACATTGAAGTCTCAATCCTTGGTTTTCCTAACTACAAACTCAACCTCTTTAGATTGGTTTGGAGGACAATTTTGGTCATTGCACATGGATCTCCTCAATGGTTGCAGCCTACATATAATCTTGAAACACATCTATCTCAACTTATTGGTGATTATTATGTACGCAAAAGAGAAGGACTAGACAATCTTTGGATCTTAAAATCCTGGCCCAAACAATTGATACTACTATAACACCTCGGAAAATTAAATGTGAATTTATGTGATGAAATATGGGTTTAAAAGGGAAGGATTAGTGAAAATCCGAGAATTAGGGCCAAAATGGGCTAAAAGGGCAAAATGGTAATTTGCCAAGAACGTGAACCGAGGCATGAAAAATGGAGTTAGAGATTTAATATGACAAAAATAACGCCGAAAATGGAATCAGGACGGAAAATTGAGTGAGTAGGCAAAATTGTGAAAAAGTGATGAATAGTGACTTTTTAAGTGAAAGATACTGCGGTATGAGTGTACCGATAAGTGTGAAATTTTTATCAATATTTTGAGGAAAGAAAAATATGACATGGACTGAAAAAATATGTAGATTAAGAATATATGATCAGAATTTTTATCGGGATGAAAGTTAGATCGCGTGTGGGACCCGCGTGACCGAAGTCACTTAGCCCCCACCCTTTTTCTTCTTCTTTCTTTCCTCTTTTCTTCTCCCGTGCGCGTTTCTTCCTGGAGGTGAAGAACAAAAACACCAAATCCTTCTCCTTTTCACCATTTTCTCTATTCTTCACCAAATCACTTGATTTTGGTGTTGAAATCTATTGTAAACAACCTTCTAGATCCATTGGTAACACTTAGAAGCCATGAAACCACCTCCATGGCCGCGTTTTGAGAAAAGTCAGATCCGACCCACTTGAGTTCTTGGAGATTTTTTTGGAGTTTTGATCTTCTAATGGTTTAGTGAAGCCTTGGTGGTGATCATACAACACATTGTAAGTATATTTGTGGTCTTTTGATGGTTGATTTCATAGATCTATGAATTTGTGTTCAAAGCTTTGATTTTAGATGTGTGATGATAGAGAGCTCAAATGGAAAAATGCTATTAGATGAAAATGCCTTAGAATGATGCATGAAAGCTAGAAATGCTATGATAAATTTTGGTGAAAAAGTTGGATTTTAACTTAGGAAAATTTGTGAAGATTTCATGAAAATTGGTATGTGGTGTAATTGGATAATTGAATGATGGACCATTGGAATAGATTAATAATATGATTATATGATTAGTGTGTGTGTTAAAATGGAATTAAAAACCTTGTAGAACCAATCTTGGAGGAATTCGAACCATAGAGGGGTTTGGAGGAAAAAAATGATGTAAAGGTTGTGAATTTGATGTGGTATGATGTAAAATGATGTTTAATTGGATAATGGTATAGTGTGGTATAGTGGAATGAGAAGAAAGAATGTGTGATTCATGATGTATGTGGTAATTTGAGTTATAAAAGAGATTAAAGTTAAATGAATGAGTATTTGAGATAAATGATTGAATTGTAAATGATTTGATAATCATGTTGTGGATTATCTAGGTTGCCTCTCTTGGACGCTTTGGAAGCGGGTAAGCTTGGAGCTTACGTTTGGAGCATGGGCTCGGTATTGAGGTAACCTTTGGAACTGGGGTTTAGCCCTTGTGTGCTCCACCACACCTAGTGGATGGTTGTGGTTGGATTATGTGGTTATGACATTGTGTGATTGTGTGCTTGTATGCATATTGCTTGATTTTTGTGAAAATTGTTTGGTCACTGGCCAGTTGACGTGTGTTGGTTTGGACATCCGCTGGGTTCATCCCACGGGAGAATGCCAGTTGGAATGCCATGGTGTTGACTCTGGGAGCGACATCAGGATGATCCAAGCAGGGGACGTCCGCCGGATAGGGCTCATGAGGAGTTCCGGTTGGGTATTGCCATGGAGTCTTCTCAACCATGGGAGAGGCGCCAGGACTGTCTCGGGAGTTATATGATGGAGTCCTTGAACGTGAATCCATGAGTGGATGTTCTTGGGTTGTCTCCAGTTGGTGGGTGATATTGCATTGCTTGCATATTGTATGATGTTATATTTGCACATTGAGTGAGCCATGGGGTGGAGAAACCTCCAGGGCCCTTGGTTTACTGAGATATATTTATATATCTCACCCCGTGTTGTGGGGCATCATTTCAGGTTAGGTTGAGCCTGGAAGAGTGGAGCATGAGGTGCATATTGGAGGCACCATGTGATGAGCATTGGATAGGGACACATCTTGCATATGTTTTATGCTTTAGACTTTGGCCATGAACTTGTGCATGTTGAAAATGCCATGCTTGTATGTTCATGACTACTTGTTAAGTCTTTCAAATTGATGTATATGTATAACCTTGGAAATTATTGTATATTTGAGTGAGCATGGGACTTGTCCATTGCCACATTCATTGTATTAGGAGCCTTGGAGAATAAGTTGTAAAATGGACCATATTTGATGTAAAATGGCCATTATGTTAAAGATTTTGTATATGATCCTTAATTGAATGAAAATGCATGTTTGAAGGGCTTAGAGCCTAAATTATAGTATGTTAAAGTGTTGTGTGGAGTACTAAGAGGTTAGGGATGGATTACACAACCCTTCTTGGGCTTAAAATGCTGTAATCTGTCACTTTTACTGCATAGTAATCGATTACCCAAGCATGGTAATCGATTACCATGCAACAGGGGACGAAAAATTAGCTACTGTCTTCACTGGTAATCGATTACTGAGCTCTAGTAATCGATTACCATGTGAGGTAATCGATTACCCAAAGTTGGTAATCGATTACCAGAACAGAGGATTTGAAAAATTGGCTACTGCCTCATTTTTGACAGGTGGTAATCGATTACCACCCACTGGTAATCGATTACCACAGTGTAAATTTTGAAAATTTGAGTTTTTCTGGACTAAAAGAAAGGGGTTTAACTTGATGGGTAGAACTCCACATGGTACGTGGTTTGAAACCACGCGTAACTAATGTAAAGGGTTTAACTTGATGAGTTTAAACGAGTTGAATAAAAAGAAAGATTAGTGTTGTTGATTAAGCTGAATGCTTCCGCGTATTGCACTTACAATTATAGTGTTGTTTTAATTGATTACGGAAAAAGTTCTAGTTATGAAAAGGAATACGATAAAAGGAAAAAGTTTGCCCGTAATTTAATTAACCCAACTACTGTGATTGTAACTGCGCTTAATATCATAATCAATGTTAACAATACCAGTACGTAACGGGCTGTTACATTTTATGGTATCAGAGCAGTTTCTTTAGGGAACTCTGATAATTGTGTAATTGAGGTGAGTGCTGTATAGTTGTACGTAGACTCTTATTGACTGCTACACATGTGATTCCTTAGTTTGGGCCTGATCAACCCATTTCTTTGTGTTTAGTGTGTGGTCAGTATAAGATGCCTTCGTGACAACCCTGGAGCACCAATGCCAGTCTTTAGGCTCAGGTGGTGGGTGCAGTGTTGACTGCCCACGGATGGATATGTTAGTGAGTAAATTTGATGTAATTGAGGACTTAGTGAGATAATGGTGTTATGAATTGAGTTGATATTAGTATGATGATGTTGGTAAGTCTTCCCAAATTGTAAGGATAGTTAGAATAATCGAGTATATGTGGAATTAGTGGTATATCTTTGATATGGTAGGGGAATTGGAACCCCGATGAAATTGCGAAAATTTGAATATGAGTGTTTATATGGAATATTGGATACCTTAGGGTAAAGTATAAGGTTATAAGACCCTTGATGAGGGCATGTACATGGATGACTTAATATGCTTGGACATAGAAGTAAATTGAAATTTTCAAATTAGATTGAGGATTGTGAGTAACTTAAAAGAACTATAGAAATGATGTGTGGGGTGATTCAATGTTGAAATTGGGACTTTAGTCCATGATGATGTAATGATTGGCTGAATGTAAGTGAGGATATCATATGAATAAAACGTAAAATATAAGAAGTTGAGGAAAATTGCCATGTGTGGCATTTGGTGAATTTGGTTGAAAGTATGAGAGTCCATAAGTTAAGGATGGTTGGACTTGACAAATGTGAGGTGAGAAAACATAACTGAGTGTGGTGTAGTAATGGTATTAAGATGCTTCCATAATGTTGTGGAGCATTGCAAATTGAGGATGTGGCTTAACTATATGGGGATAGTAATCCTGTGATGGCTAAGTGTTATTTGTAAATATATATATATGTATGTTTTGTGAAGGCCGGGGTGCCTAAATGTATATTTGTGTTGTTATGAGTTAGTAAACTCTTTGGTAAAAGAAAATTTATTTTTGGTAAAAGAGTAATGATGTAAGTGGAATTCCCTATGATGGGAAATGTTGGAAGAGATTGTCTCTTTGGAGTGTCATTGGATGCTCAATGTGGTATGGGATTCATGATGGAGTCCCGGTGTGCAAGTTATATCCTGGCACATATGTTGGTAATAATGTGGCAATTGAAATTGTCCTGGATTTCCCTTTGTGGATTGAATCCTAAGAGGTGTTGCTCTTGGAAGTCCCAGGCGAGCGCTGCTCGAAATTGGAATTTATCTGGTGGTCCCGATGTGCAGAATGCATGGACTGTTAAATGATGGCACCCTTGGTGTCATAGTGAAATATTGAGATGAAAAGTGAAGTTAATCTACTGAAGTGGATCTTCTACAGTGTGAGCATAGTTGCTATGAGTCATGATGGACAACGGATTAGAACTGTACCAAATATGGGTACTATTAAGAGTTGAGAATTATGTGTCAAAGAATGAGAAATATGTTGGAATCTTGTGGTGATGATTGTGTTATGGACTAAGACTAATGACTAGTCAAGTGAAATGAGTAGATTGTTGAGAAAAGAACCATATTGGAAAGTTATAGTGAATGGTGCAAGTGTAAGATAGAACTAGTATACCATTATGTATCTATATAAGAATTTGTTTGCCGTTATATACGGATTTGATGTGAATGTGTTTATCTGTGTGGCTATCTCCGTATGGATTATGTTCCCGGAGATTATTATTATTATTTTGTATAAGTAAAGTGGTGCGAGGTAGTACCTTGAGTTAGTTGGACTGTTAGTACAGCCGTTGGCATGTTACCTCTTCTTGCGTGAATTATAAGGACAGATTCTCTGATTGGTGGGGCATTGCACCTGGGGCCCTTAGGACAGCAAGAGCTCGAGGGGTTAAACCTGGGATGTTCTTACCCATTGCATTAGAGGATTGTATCTTGTGAGGAACGCAAGAGGTGAATTTGGATAACTGTAAGTGAACAGTAATATGCCTAATATGATGAATGTGAGAGGTGCCATGAGATGGTAGTTTGAATTATGAATGTGAGCACTCGGGGATGTGCATGAGTGTATACCAAGTGTGGTAGTATGAATTGTGGTTTTACGGAAGATGTGGAATGAATTATTGGATTGTCACCCTATGTGAAGGGAATGGAAAGTTGATTAGTATTGATGATTGAGTCAAAGTTTTATGGAAAGGCTTGTAAAGGTGAGATGTGAAGACGAGTTGGTGGCCTGAGTGGCCAAGGATTTTAATAAGTGATAAATTGTGATGTAGTCAAGTAAAAGAGTGTGGTACGGATTGTTAAATATAATGGTATTGGTGAAATAAAAGGTTGATATCTTTACCCTGGTGGTAGAGTCACTGATGGAGTTGTATAGACGGAAATTATAGTGAGAGGTGTGTTGAAAATACACAATGTTGAGGTTGTTGTTGACTAGGTACCCAGATATATGGTTGAGTGTGCTAGTAGTACTGTGAATAGTCCGAGAGACTTGTGTAACAACTGATATGAAATTATGAAAGTAATGATAATGATGGATTTAGTTCCTAGTGGCATGATAAATAGGTTTTGAAAATCCCTATGTGATGGGACAGATATGAGAGAGAGATGATATGTAACCGAGAAATGATACATACTGGTTAAAAGAAATGATGATGAAGGTGAAGTGTATAGGATAAATTACATGCGGAATTGATAACATAAGTATGGAACGGTATTAAAGAAAATTGTTAATGGAAATCTTAGGCATGTTGCCTTAAATTGAGAAATTCATGATGAACTATGTGTTAAGCTTTGATATGATTATTTGAAGTTGTAAGTATGATCTAATGTATGAAAGTTAATGAGTGAATTCATGATTGAAAGCGTTGAAATGACTGATGAGGGGTATGAATTGTAAAGTGTGGTCCATTGGGTACCAGTTAAATGTCTTGAGGAAGTGACCCGCCGTTGTGTTTCGGCGAAAGTTTGTAAACATGTAGGGTTGGATTCAAAAGTTAAGCACAGAGATGGTGCTTGTTAAGATAAGTGTTGAGGTGAAATGGTACGTTATAGGTGAAGAACATGAGAAAAAGCAAAATGTGTATGTATGAGTTGTGGCTGAATGCCAAGGATGGGGATTTATCCATCAGAAAATAAAAGTATAGTGAGTGTGAACTAGATGATTACTCGGTGTATCGCACTGAGAGGCTGTGAGATGGCATAATAATGTTTAATGTGGAATAAGGAATGTGAAAGAGATTGATGACAAGAGTTAATACTCCGTGGAAATAAAGAGCAAAGAAAAATAATTGTGACCGTAATGTGTCAGTAAGTAATAGTTACCTGTGTGGCATAGATTGAACAGGATGTGGTATGACCCTATGGGGATAGTTGTTGATAGATTAATTAGGTAGGAAAACCTGCCAAAAGAAATTAAGGGCTATATGTGCTAGGTAGCCATACTTGTGAAAAGAAATTGAAAAGAAATTAAAAGCAATTGGCTTGGTAAGCAGAGAAGTGCACAACTGTGTGGTGCACTCCGGTTGTTCACATGTGGTGTCACCGGTTGAGATTGAGATTGGGAAGGACGTGAGGTCTCCCATTGGGCCTTTGAAAGGCAAGACTATTGTGAAATGTGGCTGAAGAGCCAAAAGATAAAAATGTAAACAATTGTTTTGGTGTCCGCGCACTGATGGAGCTTCTTGGGTACGGGGGACTGAGATTCTCTGGCTGTATCCCGAGTTAGCTTATGTGCATAGTTGATTTTGCGGACAAAATTCCTAAAAGGTGGGGTGAATATAACACCTCGGAAAATTAAATGTGAATTTATGTGATGAAATATGGGTTTAAAAGGGAAGGATTAGTGAAAATCCGAGAATTAGGGCCAAAATGGGCTAAAAGGGCAAAATGGTAATTTGCCAAGAACGTGAACCGAGGCATGAAAAATGGAGTTAGAGATTTAATATGACAAAAATAACGCCGAAAATGGAATCAGGACGGAAAATTGAGTGAGTAGGCAAAATTGTGAAAAAGTGATGAATAGTGACTTTTTAAGTGAAAGATTATGAGTGTACCGATAAGTGTGAAATTTTTATCAATATTTTGAGGAAAGAAAAATATGACATGGACTGGAAAAATATGTAGATTAAGAATATATGATCAGAATTTTTATCGGGATGAAAGTTAGATCGCGTGTGGGACCCGCGTGACCGAAGTCACTTAGCCCCCACCCTTTTTCTTCTTCTTTCTTTCCTCTTTTCTTCTCCCGTGCGCGTTTCTTCCTGGAGGTGAAGAACAAAAACACCAAATCCTTCTCCTTTTCACCATTTTCTCTATTCTTCACCAAATCACTTGATTTTGGTGTTGAAATCTATTGTAAACAACCTTCTAGATCCATTGGTAACACTTAGAAGCCATGAAACCACCTCCATGGCCGCGTTTTGAGAAAAGTCAGATCCGACCCACTTGAGTTCTTGGAGATTTCTTGGAGTTTTGATCTTCTAATGGTTTAGTGAAGCCTTGGTGGTGATCATACAACACATTGTAAGTATATTTGTGGTCTTTTGATGGTTGATTTCATAGATCTATGAATTTGTGTTCAAAGCTTTGATTTTAGATGTGTGATGATAGAGAGCTCAAATGGAAAAATGCTATTAGATGAAAATGCCTTAGAATGATGCATGAAAGCTAGAAATGCTATGATAAATTTTGGTGAAAAAGTTGGATTTTAACTTAGGAAAATTTGTGAAGATTTCATGAAAATTGGTATGTGGTGTAATTGGATAATTGAATGATGGACCATTGGAATAGATTGATAATATGATTATATGATTAGTGTGTGTGTTAAAATGGAATTAAAAACCTTGTAGAACCAATCTTTGAGGAATTCGAACCATAGAGGGGTTTGGAGGGAAAAAATGATGTAAAGGTTGTGAATTTGATGTGGTATGATGTAAAATGATGTTTAATTGGATAATGGTATAGTGTGGTATAGTGGAATGAGAAGAAAGAATGTGTGATTCATGATGTATGTGGTAATTTGAGTTATAAAAGAGATTAAAGTTAAATGAATGAGTATTTGAGATAAATGATTGAATTGTAAATGATTTGATAATCATGTTGTGGATTATCTAGGTTGCCTCTCTTGGACGCTTTGGAAGCGGGTAAGCTTGGAGCTTACGTTTGGAGCATGGGCTCGGTATTGAGGTAACCTTTGGAACTGGGGTTTAGCCCTTGTGTGCTCCACCACACCTAGTGGATGGTTGTGGTTGGATTATGTGGTTATGACATTGTGTGATTGTGTGCTTGTATGCATATTGCTTGATTTTTGTGAAAATTGTTTGGTCACTGGCCAGTTGACGTGTGTTGGTTTGGACATCCGCTGGGTTCATCCTACGGGAGAATGCCAGTTGGAATGCCATGGTGTTGACTCTGGGAGCGACATCAGGATGATCCAAGCGGGGGACGTCCGCCGGATAGGGCTCATGAGGAGTTCCGGTTGGGTATTGCCATGGAGTCTTCTCAACCATGGGAGAGGCGCCAGGACTGTCTCGGGAGTTATATGATGGAGTCCTTGAACGTGAATCCATGAGTGGATGTTCTTGGGTTGTCTCCAGTTGGTGGGTGATATTGCATTGCTTGCATATTGTATGATGTTATATTTGCACATTGAGTGAGCCATGGGGTGGAGAAACCTCCAGGGCCCTTGGTTTACTGAGATATATTTATATATCTCACCCCGTGTTGTGGGGCATCATTTCAGGTTAGGTTGAGCCTGGAAGAGTGGAGCATGAGGTGCATATTGGAGGCACCATGTGATGAGCATTGGATAGGGACACATCTTGCATATGTTTTATGCTTTAGACTTTGGCCATGAACTTGTGCATGTTGAAAATGCCATGCTTGTATGTTCATGACTACTTGTTAAGTCTTTCAAATTGATGTATATGTATAACCTTGGAAATTATTGTATATTTGAGTGAGCATGGGACTTGTCCATTGCCACATTCATTGTATTAGGAGCCTTGGAGAATAAGTTGTAAAATGGACCATATTTGATGTAAAATGGCCATTATGTTAAAGATTTTGTATATGATCCTTAATTGAATGAAAATGCATGTTTGAAGGGCTTAGAGCCTAAATTATAGTATGTTTAAATGTTGTGTGGAGTACTAAGAGGTTAGGGATGGATTACACAACCCTTCTTGGGCTTAAAATGCTGTAATCTGTCACTTTTACTGCATAGTAATCGATTACCCAAGCATGGTAATCGATTACCATGCAACAGGGGACGAAAAATTAGCTACTGTCTTCACTGGTAATCGATTACTGAGCTCTGGTAATCGATTACCATGTGAGGTAATCGATTACCCAAAGTTGGTAATCGATTACCAGAACAGAGGATTTGAAAAATTGGCTACTGTCTCATTTTTGACAGGTGGTAATCGATTACCACCCACTGGTAATCGATTACCACAGTGTAAATTTTGAAAATTTGAGTTTTTCTGGACTAAAAGAAAGGGGTTTAACTTGATGGGTAGAACTCCACATGGTACGTGGTTTGAAACCACGCGTAACTAATGTAAAGGGTTTAACTTGATGAGTTTAAACGAGTTGAATAAAAAGAAAGATTAGTGTTGTTGATTAAGCTGAATGCTTCCGCGTATTGCACTTACAATTATAGTGTTGTTTTAATTGATTACGGAAAAGGTTCTAGTTATGAAAAGGAATACGATAAAAGGAAAAAGTTTGCCCGTAATTTAATTAACCCAACTACTGTGATTGTAACTGCGCTTAATATCATAATCAATGTTAACAATACCGGTACGTAACGGGCTGTTACAACTACCAAAACTGATAATTTACCTGCAATCATCCAGCTCATGGAAACTGGTCCAAAGATTTGCCAGAAGTATATTGAACAACCTGCTTTGTTCCAGGGGAAGAAGTTTGATCTCCGCTACATGGTACTGGTTCGGAGCATGCACCCTTTGGAGATGTTCCTATCACATTGTTTCTGGGTCAAGATAACCAGCAACCAATATTCTCTGGACAGCAGTAGTTTGCTTGAGTATGAAACTCACTTCACTGTTACGACTTATCATGGAAGAATAAATCACAAGAATATGAAGGATTTTGTGAGGGAATTTGGAACTGTCATTGTAACCACTTTAATATCCATGCTCCTCCCATCTTTCATTGACATACTTGAGGATTTATACTCTATTTTTTCATGGGACCTTGAGGACAAGGTCTGTTTTTGAGGGGAAGGCAATGTTACGATATCATGATGGGCCCAAGAGGATGTTACTGTCATTAGCCTTTAGTACAAGTAGTGGAGTATCAGCCCATGTTGGGTATCAGATAGCCATTAGGCCCATAGGAGTGTACTGGTTTATCCATTAGTCCGTTAGTAGTGCTGGTGTTATAGTGCTGGTGTGAGTCATGCCATGGTGCATACGTGTCTTAGTTTGTTAAAATGTTGTTAGGATATATGGCTTATATGAAGGGATAGGAGTCATTGTGCAAATTACTTGAATATACAGAAACAGCTCCTTTCATTTTCTTTGGATTTTCTTCTCCTTTATCCTATTCCATTTCTGATTTGCCATTGTAGGATCCGCTATCCTAACAGGTTCACAACCCCCCAATAGCTTACTGTTCACACAGCACAGCTACTGTTCTGCGAAATCCCAGAATATCCGGATATTCCTCGAAGCATATCCTGATATGCAATATCCGGATATCACACTGTCCATATCCGGATATACAATATCCGGATGTCCAGATACCATATCCGTATATCAATATCCGGATACCATATCCGGATATCAATATCCGGATACCATATCCGGATATCAATATCCGGATATCTGCTCGACAAATATCCGGATATTTCACGACAGAATGCATTTCTGCATTATCGTGAAGATATCCATTCAAGGTCCAACTTTTAACACTAAGACACGTCCAAGGATTCGTTTTTAAGCATATACCAGTTCACTTAGGTGTTGGTTACTTCATTTTAACCCTTTACATGCAAAGACACCACTTTTAAGCAAGATAAACTCATGATCATGGTGAGGTAACTTACCCCTAGGCTTAAAACAGAAATGGGCAGAGATATGAAGCTCTCTCTGAAGCTCCTAGATTCTGTCTTTGTGGAAGAACGAAAATGACACACCACAAGGTCTAACAAGCCCAAAGGTAGCTCCTTGAAGCCACACAAGCAAGAACAAGGCCCCAACCAAACCAAGGAAGGAAACTCAGCCCCAAACTCTCCCTCAAACAGCAACACACTCAGAACACAAGACCACAACCTCCTTACAATGCACTCACCCAAGTGTTTATGAAGAGGAAGGGGAAGGAACCAAGCAAAAGATGAAGACTTGGCTCAAAAATGGTGAGGAAGGCAATGGAACAGTGCTTCACACTCAGAAGCAGCCTCCTCCACGCAAGTTTTTCAGGTATCTAGGGTTGTGTGCCCTCTAATGATAGCATATATAGGCATTTTAGCCATAACGCGCAGTATTAGCCTTAATAGCTACGCAAAAGATATTGATCCCAAACTTTGGAATCTAATCCTACTCATTTTTTTAAGATTTTTCATATTTTTATTTTATTTTTCGGAGCACCTTTCCGGTACCCGCTTTTCCACAGCCAGTATCAGTT
The DNA here is from genome assembly GCA_032173675.1 of Gastrolobium villosum. Classification (NCBI taxonomy): domain Eukaryota; kingdom Viridiplantae; phylum Streptophyta; class Magnoliopsida; order Fabales; family Fabaceae; genus Gastrolobium; species Gastrolobium villosum. The sequence continues at coordinate 55,017 of JAVKPL010014554.1, forward strand.
CTGGCATCAGATTACATTATTTTGACTTGAAACTTGTTTTACAAGTCCTACATAATATTTTAGTAATTATCATGCATTCGTTATAATTTTACGGGATACTTTTCCGGTACGCAATTATACCGGGTAGCAGAACCGGTATCTGCACTTTTCTTCCGAAAAGCGACTTTCAGCATTTTTACCTATTCTATATAATTATTTAAGCCCACCAATAATTATTAAGGTCAATTATGGAATCATTTCCTAATTATCATAATTAATTCACTAATTACCTTAATTAGCGGTGCGAGTTCTTACACAGATCTATATCGTGCGATTGTAGATATTCGATCTGAGGTTCACGATTGCGATTATGGAAAATGAATAGAATTGGTTAGGTGTTCATGTGAAAACCCTAAGGAGAATTCTCCCCTTGTGCGCATAAGAGAGTGAGGGAGAGAATGAGAGGATTTTCAAATCTTAAAATCCAAACAAAGTTGCGCACACTTCAAGAGAAAATAAAGGGGTTGTTGCATTTTACCAAAAAAAAAAAGGGGTTGTTGCAATTCAAAATTCCCAACAACCTCCCCTTTGAATCCTTATGAGATAAGGTTTTTATCTAATCAAGATTCTGACCTAATGGTCATCACATGACCACTCACATCGTGCGCCCCACTCAGTCCCAAAATGAGTCCAGATACGTTGAGTAGTTGCATTCAAATTTGAATCAACTTACTCACTGATTCTCTCAACCAACCAAATCTGAATTGGAGCATATTTGGTTGACAAGATGACACTCATCTCCAACCAAAAGTGGCGCACCAAATCTTCTTTGGATGAGAGCAAATATCTTCCATGATGCAGGGGATTTGTTCCAACAAGATCTCATCTTATCCTTTTGTTATGAAACAACTTTTCATAGACAATTCAAATTCGAATTCAAACATTTAAATTCAAACGTTCAAACATTTAAATTCAAAATTCAAATTCAAAATTCAAATTCAAAATTCAAAATTCAAATTCAAAATTTCAAATTTCAAAATTCAAATCTCAAATTTTAAATTCGAATTTCAAAATTCAAATTCCAAATTCAAATATCAAAATTCAAATTTCAAATTCAAAATATAAAATTTAAATGTTTGATAATTAATATAACTAATTAAATTAATTAGTAATGTCTTGGACCATCCAAGCCCATTACATGATCCATGTGCCATCTTCCCTTTAGGTGAGCTTCCAAACAACTTCTTGGGCTAACAACCATTATTAGGCCCAATACCTTTAATGCTAGTTCATCATGACTATAAGGTGTTAGTGTGTGACTCATTAGGTCCAACATAGCCTCTGACATAAATGTGCTTGGGCCCAACAAGCCCACAACCAATTTAATGACAACACAGAGCACTAGCAATGCTTTGTTGCCTTAGAGCTAGTGAGATTAATGACTTGATCATCCTATTACACATATTTGGTTGACGTATGTATCTTCTTTCGTCTCGGTTACCTTCCCATTAACCTAGGATAAGGAAATTTATCAACCCTTGCCGTTTAGGGTAAGCTTTATTCGAAATAGGGAATCTTCAATTTACTGACTCTAAAGGCAGATCATGTCATGATCTCTTTTACTATGCATAGATTCCCGAGTCCCTGTAAATGTCATCCCAATTTCTCCGGTTTACAGATGACCTAATCTCTCACAGAGATTTGACGAATTCCTTCAGCTTATCACCCTAGCCCCATGCTCTTTCAGGACAAGCCCAACAGTATACCTATGAGTCTCCATGTTTCAGGCAGACGAGGTATACAATCAAAGCATGCCTTCTAGAACACAGTCTAGGTAATAACTTCTGGTCTAAGGAAAGACATACCCAAATACAAAGAGATTACTCTAATGACACTATCTGTGAGGTTTCCTTATAGAGTCTCTTTGTGGGTCTGTTCAGTGCGAGCTATACCCTTATAGGTCCACCCTCGACTTTAGCTAAGACATCTCCATATCTGTAGCATATGAGGTCTTTACCTTGTATCCATATAAAAGTAGATAAGTCGTGCTAGTCTTACGCGCTGAGATCACTGATCCCCATTCTCAGTGTCTCTAGACTAGGAACATAAAATTAGGAATAAACGTTTGGTATCCTTGAATCTTCATGATCGTGATCTCATCATAGATACTCAAGAGATACCTGTTCTATTCCAATGGGATTATCCAGTTTGTTCATATAATGTTAACAATAATATCGAGACATAATATGAAACAGGATAAAGAGTGCTTTATTATTTATTTGCGACAATAAAGGTCTACATCTTATGTCCTTATTTAATCAAAAGATTGTCTCTAGGACACCCATATACTAACAGTTTTATGATTAGTCATAGAATGGTAAATCAATTCTCTGGTTCATTCGGTGCAGTAGGAATTATTATGTTTGTTAGTAAAAGAAACAAGCAAGAAAAGTAAAATGGTGATTTCGTTTCATACAACCAGGAATCATAATTTTATTCTAGAGACTATAATTAGCAATTCTATGTTTCATAAAATGGTATTTGATTTTTATTCTTCGTTAAATCTATTTTACATAAGTTCTAATTTTATTTTCAACATACCGAAAAATACTCTTCATATCTAGCAATTAATTTAAATATTCACGCTCAATTAAAAAAAACTTAATAATTATGAAAATATGTAAAAATAAAAATAAAAATATAATAATGTAGTAGTACACAACTATTGACCTAAATATCATTACAAAAACATTATGAAAATACTTTAAGTATCTCATTTAAAACTATATACAAATTTTAAATTTTGATATCAAATAAATAACACAATATTTACTATTTTTCATGACAATTTTATGGATTCATAAATTAAAGGATTATGTCCAAACATTTTACACCAAGGCACCAAATCCCCACCCCCCCCCCCCCCCCCCCCCCCCCCCCCCACAAAAAAAAAAAAAAAAAAAAAAAAACTTCCATTATTCATCTCATAATAAGAAGTATTTACGCTAATTGAATCAAATCTATTTCCAACATGAATCAAGTCTATATACCCAGCAGAAACAAAGGAATGATTTGACTATTTCCCAACCTACTAAACTACAGATTGGGAATAGTCATTCCACTCAATTATGATTCCACTCCTATTTTATAGCCATTTTATATACCACTTCTGACATTAATGTTCTAATTTACAAAATACAATTTTATTTTTTGAATCTTTATCAGGAAAATACTTTTTATATTTTACTTTTCAAACTTCATCACACTTTTTTTTTTTAAACACAATTCTGTAAGGCTTGATCAATTTGTTACAGCACAAAATTATTTCTAACATCCTTCATATATATATATATATATAGACACGGTGATTTCAATCTTAGCCCTCCAATCTCATCCCATTGACCTTGCCCTGCGTTCCTCTCTGAGCTCTGATTTTGTTTTCCAAGAGCACATACTTCTCGGATAAACTAGTCTAACTTTCACATCGGTTAGGTTTGTTAGTAAATTAAGATCCAATTTGTCCGGCTTTGAATTTTCTATGCTTACCAGAATTTTCATATCTGTTTGTTAGCAACCAAAAATAAATAAATAAAATAAAATAAAAAGTATTCATTTTCATAACAAATTATTTAAAATGGTATGAGAAAAAGAAAGGTCAGATTGGCCATTTCATTAGGCAAGGAATATTCAATTGTGTAGAATCTGCAATTATCATAATGAAAAAGGGTTGTACCTTTTCTATCCAAAAACGATGGCGAACATAACGCAACCTTTCATGTATAAATAGACACAAGAGTCCTATCCAACTGCATATACTCACTCAACTCACTAGTTATTGAAAACACACAACTTTTCACTGTTTCTGTTAACAAGTGCAACCGTGAACAATGGCCAGAAAACTAAGCATCGTTATGCTTTGCCCACTTGCAATGCTGCTTCTTCTTGTGGAGAGTCATGTAAGCCAACAAAATTCTTGTAGTTCTTTCTATCTCACTCTCTCACACATTTTCTGATAACTTATGCTTTGGTAGTTTTACTTTGTTTGCCATTTCTCTCATTTCATTTGACTTTCTTTGCCATCAAATTGAACTTAACAAGTGATTTGATACCATATTCTAATTTATCACACTACCAACTTTCCCAAAAACTTAAATTTCTCTAGTTTTTTCTAGGCTCGAAGTGTGAATGATGTACATGTCCATTCTTTATTTTTGGTTACTTCGTACTTAAATTCAACTTTTTTATTTCATAAATAAAGGTGAAAGGATCAAATTGTAGACTACTTGATACATTTAGAGGAGATACATAATATTTTTAGTATATCCTTAACATAAATTGAATTTGTTTTCGACAAGCAATATGAAAAAAAGTATAATTTTGTACTAATGAAGTTGAAGCAGTGCATTAGCTATAGAAAATAAATATTACTTATTTGATTTTATTCTGTTGCCACTAAATTCCCACGGGAAGATTTTTCTTTCTCCCTTCCTTCATTTATCTTTTATTTATATTTTTTTGGTGTAATTAAATTATCTTCCTTTAAATACGTGAATCACAGGAATAACTTATTTACATGATTTCTTTCAATATATAAACGGCAAGGCTTTATTGCATACATTTTTCTTTTGTCATACAAATTAATGATTATACCATAATATTAATTGGTGCTTTCAGGCTGAGATTGTTGTCTCTTTCATTGAGGCTCCCATTGAGGCACCAGCACCCGCACCAACACCAGAAGCACCGGCACCAGCACCAGCACCAACACCAGGACCACCAGCACCGGCACACATGGTATGACTTTTCATATATTCTATTTTTTATTTGGGTAATTTCACTTTAAGCTAATTATTAGGTACATTACAGTTTATCTAATTTTATTCTTTTGTGTTAATTATTTCATCTTTATTTTATTAGTTTCAGAATGGCACCACTGATGGCAGTCTTCAACCACAAGGTATTATTAGCTCTCTCTTTTAATACATAGGTATTATTAGCTTTACTCATACTCCGAATTAGTCCCATAGTCGGCTTAAAGGGTCGAAGCCGTGGGGAAACCAACTCGCCTTAAAGAGGTAATTAGGGTGGGGTAACTCAAAAAAAAAAAAAAAAAAAAAAAAAGCTAAAAGAGAGATATTTTTGAAAAGGAAATTGATTAACCACACTCAATAATCAAGTTATACAATTTCCTTCGTGTACAGTTTTGTTATAGAAATATGATATAAAATCATTATTATTGTGGTCTTCACCTAATATATAGCTTAAGCTTTTGACTTAACATAGTTATTTACATGATATTAATATTAAAGTTTACATAAAAAATCATTTCAACTAAAAAATTTAACGGTTAGATAAAGGCTAATTAATAATTTTATATCATACTCCTTTAGCAAGTCTTGATATTTGACTTTACAAGTTTTTTATATTGAAATTAAATTGGTACACGTTGGTCCATGCATGAAATTGCAGAATGCGGTCCTCGTTGCGCATACAGATGCTCTAAAACTCACCACAGGAAGCCATGCATGTTCTTCTGCCAAAAGTGCTGTGGAAAATGCTTGTGTGTGCCACCTGGAACTTATGGCAACAAGGAAGTTTGCCCCTGCTATAATAACTGGAAGACCAAAAGGGGAGGACCTAAATGCCCCTGAAGCTTGAAAATTTCACAATCAAGGTCTCGTTAGATGCATTTTTGCTGCCACTAGATAATCATGTATAACAACATGAATTCAGTTGGCCTAGATTTAGTTATGTTTGTCAGTGTTCATTGTCCTTCTTCCTCATGGAATAAGAAAATTTACTTCTTCAAATTCCTTCAAACTAACAGGTATGCAAGGCAGAAGTAAGGCATACAATGCACTATGTCTTAAAGTTATGATAAAAAAATTTATAAGAATTTTTTTTTGGGATGGACAAAAATGTTTAGCGTGAGAAAAAAAACTCTCCTGTTTTTAGATGAGGATAAGCAAACAATCTATTTTTAAATTCGAACCTAAATCATATTGTTGTCACATACAAAAGTTAAATTTGGTGAATTAATCTTGGAAAAAAATGCTTGTCATTTTAAATGACATAACTTTGTGTCATATTAGATAAAACAACGTTATTTTGGTATACAATGAATAATTTTGTGGATAAGAGAATATGAAAAATCATCGATTATATACCAAAATGATGTCATTTCATCTAAAATGACACAAAGTTGTATTATTTAAAATGATAAATATTTTTTCAATTAATCTGAGTTTGAAGGGGATTGCTATATTTACTTCTATTTTAGACTTATTATTTAATTGATTATCGTTGGATCAAATTAAAATCAATGGTTAAAAAATATAAAAAAATTAATTGTCTTTAAATTTATATTGATTCAACGGCAACCAATCAAATAGTATAACCATTCCTTCTTTTAAATATGCGCAGTTACATACAAATGAACTTTACATTTATTCTAACAAATTAAATTGAATTCGACTAAAAGTCACTTACTGGCCGGACCACGCCGTTACATCCTCAGGTGTCGGTTAGGTTAATTCTGAGCCGCCAACCTGGTTTAGTTAATTTGAGAAAGGTAAAAATGTTTATCCTTTTGAATGACACAATTTATATCATTTCACTCTCATAAAGAGTTGGGACTCACACTTTTATTTTTTTTCAACTCTCTCTTCCTTTATCTATCTCTTTCTCTCTCTCTTAAAATGACAGAAATATACATGCTTTAAAATGACACACATTTTACCCATTGAAAAAATATTGAATAAACCTTTTGTTAAGATAAATTGATCTTTAAAATGAGAATGAATTCGGAAGATAATTACGGATAAGGAATATCAGAACATGAAGAGAATAATTAACTTTTCATTAATTATATAAATTGTTCATGAGCTTTAAAATATTTATTTTGCCCCGAAGAAACCAAAATTGTGACTTTTACTTTATATTTTTTATCATTTTTTTTAAGAAAAAAAAACTAGGATTTGTCATATTTTTATTTTATTTTTCGCAGCACCTTTTCGGTATGCGCTTTTACATAGTCAGTATAAGTTCTAGCACCAGTCCTCATTATTTTGACGTGAAACTTGACACACTAGTCTTATATATTATTCTAGAAATATTCATACATTTAATATAATTTTTCGAGATACTTCATCGGTACGCACTTATACCGTGAGCAGAACCGGTATGTGCACTTTTCGTTAGAAAAACGACTTTCAGCATTCTTACTCACATACCATAATTATTCAAACCTTATCGTAATTATTAGGGTCGATTATGGAATTATTTTCTAATTCTCATATTTAATTAATTAATTTCCTAAATTAACGGTGCGAGTTCTTACATTCACCCCACCTTTTTAGGATTTTGTCCTCAAAATCAGAAACATACCTGTCTCGAAACTCGGGATATTGCCGGAGAAGCTCGTCCTCTCGCTCCCAAGAACACTCCTCAGGAGTTCATCCAGTCCATTGCACCTTGACCATCGGAATGGTCTTGCTCCTCAGCTGCTTCTCGCCACGATTGAGAATCTTGAGTGGTCCAACGGGAGTCTTTAAGTTCTCTCGAACCTCCACATCATCAGGTTGCACCACGTGGGAAGGATCCACAATATATTTCCGAAGTTGAGACATGTGAAACACGTTGCGGATGTTGGCCAAGTTCAGAGGCAAGGCAAGCCGGTAGGCAACACGTCCTACTCTACCAAGGATCTGGTAGGGCCCAATGAATCGCAGGCTCAGCTTCCTCACTCCAAGGGCCTGACCAACACCGGTGACAGGTGAAAGTCTCACAAACACGTGCTCACCCTCACTGAACACCAGTGGACGATGCTTAACATTATAATAGCTCTTCTGGCGATTATGTGCTTGTTTCAGTTTTTCTCTGATTAGCTGGATTTGCTCGGTGGTATCTTGGACAAAGTCCAAGCCAAATAATTCCTTGTCTCCAACCTCAGACCAACATGTAGGAGTCTGACACCTACTACCATACAGTGCCTCGTAGGGCGCCATGCCCAGGCTAGCATGGAAACTGTTGTTATAAGAAAATTCAACCAATGGCAGGTACCTATCCCATGCTGAGGCCTGTTCCAAGGTGCAAGCCCTCAACATGTCCTCCAATGTCTGGATGGTCCGCTCAGTCTGTCCGTCAGTCTGAGGGTGATAGGCTGTACTCAGTCTCAACTGCGTACCAAAAGCTCCCTGCAGCGCCTCCCAGAACTGAGATGTGAACTTCGGGTCCCTATCGCTGATGATACTCTCGGGCACCCCGTGAAGCCTCATAATCTCGCGAACATATAGTCTGGCCAACTGATCGGTAGTGAAGCTCACCTTTACTGGAAGAAAATTAGCAGACTTGGTTAATCTGTCCACAATGACCCAGATAGAGTCATAACCAGCCTGAGTCTTAGGCAAACCCACCACGAAGTCCATGAAAATGCTCTCCCACTTCCACGGTGGTATCTCAAGAGGTTGAAGTTTACCAGACGGTTTCTGGTGTTCAATCTTCACCTTCTGGCATATCAAACACTTGGACACATAAACAGCTATATCTTTCTTCATGCCCGGCCACCAGAAATCTCTTTTCAAGTTCATATCCGGATATCTCGTGACAGAATGCAGTTTCTGCATTTCGCGAAGATATCCTTCCAAGGTTGGGTTTTTAACCCATTCTAACGTCGAAGCATGCATCTTTACTCCATTCTAGGTTCATGTTAAGGTTGGTTACTTGTTTAACTCATCTACATGTAAAGACACCACCTTTAAACCATAAAAACTCATGATCAAGATTAGTAACACTTACCCAAGCTCAAAACTCACCAAGAATGGCTCATGGAGCTCACCAAACCACTCCCCAAGTTCTAACTTCCCAAGGAAAACAAAAATGATGATCAAGGTTGGTTCTTTCTTACCAAAGGTCACCACTTGGACCTCAAAATTCCATGACCCTGGCTTCACAACACCCAAACCCCACAAGGTCAGCACCCACACCCTCTCACAGTGGCTGGAACTCAGAATGTACACTCACACTCCCTCACCATGCAAGCTTTCAAGTGTATACAAGCTCAAGGATGAAGAAATCACGTAAAGGTGACAACTTAGTCAAGAAAGGAAGAAGAAGGCCAAGGAACAAGGCACCAGCAGACCAGCCTCCAAAAACTCATGTAGGATAGTGTTATGCCCTAGGGTTTAGTGCCCAAAATAAGTATTTATAGCCACTTAACAAATAAACACACAGTATTATCATTAATTGCTACGCTTAGCATTTTGATCCCAAATGTTGGAATCTGAACCTACTCATTTTTCTAAGATTTATCGATTTTTTTTTCGGAGTACCTTTTCGGTACGCGCTTTTCCATAGCCAGTATCAGTTCTGGCACCAGTTCTCATTATTTTGACCTGAAACTTGTTTTACTAGTCCTACATAATATTCTAAGAATATTCATACACTTATTATAATTTTCCGGGATACTTCACTGGTACGCATTTATACCGGGTAGCAGAATCGGTATCTACACCTTTTGTCCGAAAAGCGACTTTCAGCATTATTACTCACTTATTATAATTATTAAAGCCTCATAATAATTATTAGGGAAAATTATGGAATTATTCCCTAATTCTCTCATTTAATTAATTAATTACCTTAATTAACGGTGCGGGTTCTTACATTCACCCCATCTTTTTAAGGATTTTGTCCTCAAAATTAGAAACATACATGTCTCGAAACTCGGTGTAATACCGGAGATGTTCGTCCTCGCGCTCCCAAGTGCACGTCCAATCCACTGCACTTTGACCATCGGAATGGTCTTGCTCAAGGTGTTGTGTGATTAGCAAGTGCACTAGTCATACAAGTAATAAAAATGATGAGTAAAGATCGTTCCCACGAGGAATTGTGCCAAGCACTGACTCCTTTGTGCCAGCTACCAATTCCGCAATCCTAGCGGACAGACTCCTTTGAAATTTTGTCGTCAGAAAATCCGGCATGGGCATGGTTCCTCTGTAAGTCTCCAATCGGAGTAGTTCGTCGAATTTAGCGTGATATTGGTCTACCTGTTAGTATATGGGTGTCCTAGAGATAATATTTTGATTAAATAAAGGACACTAGATGTAGAACTTTGTTTGTCGCAAATAAATAAAAGCAGTATTTATTCAGTTTCATATTATGTCTCGATATTATTGTCAATATTATATGAATGAACTGGATAAACCCCTTGGAATAGAACAGGTATCACTTGAGTATCTCTGATGAGATCACGATCATGAGGATTCAAGGATATCGCATGTCTATTCCTAATTATATGTTCCTAGTCTAGAGACACTGAGATTGGGGATCAGTGATCTCGGGTAAGACTAGTACGACTTATCTACTTGTATATGAATACAAGGTAAAGACCTCATGAGCTACAGACATGGAGATGTCTTAGCTAAAGTCATGGGTGGACCTATAAGAGTATAGCTCGCACTGAACAGACCCAAAAAGAGACTTTATGAGGAAATCTCACAGATAATGTCATTAGAGTAATCTCTTTATATTTGGGTATGTATTTCCTTAGACCAGAAGTTATTATCTAGATTGTGTTCTAGTAGGCATGTTTTGATTATATGCCTCGTCTGCCTGAAACATGGAGACTCATGGGCGTGTCTTGAAAGGGCACAGGGCTAGGGTAATAAGTTGAAGGAATTCGTCAAATCTCTGTGAGAGATTAGGTTATCTGTAAACCGGAGAAATCGGGATGACATTTACAGGGACTTGGGAATCTATCATAGTAAAAGAGATCTTGAGATGATCCACCTTTAGAGTCAGTAAATTGAAGATTCCCTATTTCGAATAAAGCTTACCCTAAACCGCAGGGGTTGATACATTTCCTTACCCTAAGTTAATGAGAAGATAACCGAGACGAAGGGAAATACATACGGTAACCAAATATGTGCAATAGGATGATCAAGTCATTAATATGACTAGTTCTGGGGCAACAAAGCATTGCTAGTGCTCTGTGTTGTCATTAATTGGGTTGTGGGCTTGTCGGACCCAAGCCCAGTTATGTCAGAAGCTAAGTTGGACCTAATGGGTCACACACTAACACCTTATAGTCATGATGAACTAGCTTTAAAGGTATTGGGCCTAATAATGGTTGTTAGCCCAAGAAGCTGTTTGTAAGCCCACCTAAATGGTGGAGGGCGCATGGAGCATAGTAATGGGCTTGGATAGTTCAAGACATGACTAATTAATTTAATTAGTTAAATTAATTATCAAACATTTGAATTTTGAATTTGAAATTTGAATTTTGAAATTGGAATTTGGATTCAAATGAGAGGTGGTTAGCAATTTTGAATTGCAAACAGATCCTTGATTCCCTCCAACCATGCGCATATTTGGTGAGATTTTCAAGTAAGAAAATCTTATCATTCCATCCTACTAATTAACCTAAAGTGTGCGCAAAAGGGGACTAACTTCCTCCTTAGGGTTTTCACAAAAGCCTAGCCTACTCTCCATCCCTCTCATGCACCATTCTATAGGGTAGTTCACTACACCTTTCCAAACACAATACCTAGCCTCCATCTTCACCAATTGAGCGCATAGCAAGCCTCATTGTGGTGATCATCTGGTGGCTTGCAAGAAGGTGTTCTTGCATCATTGATGAACGGTGGTGTGGATCAACATTAGAGGGTTTGAACCCTTCAGACCTGACAATTGACCTCCCTGACTGATCAGGCCAAAACAAGGTAACATCATGCTGTCCTAAAGCATGGATCTTTATGTGCATGTATGTTTCCGCGTGAAAATTTTTGTTTTTCCACCTTATATGCATCGGCCTTCAAGGCTATTTTACTTTCAAGTGGTATCAGAGCCCGGTTGCTTTACCATCGGCGGGTGATGGTACCTTGTTTGTGAAAAAAGTTTTTTCACGGTCAAAATCTCTAAAGGGTTAAAGTTTAATTCTGCATATAGATTATGAATCACAAATCCTTTAAGGTGTTAAAGTTTTGTTTTTATGAACATGAAATTTGATTCTATGTTCATAAAAGTATATGCATCATGGTTTTGTTTCTTTTTCTTTATGAAAGTTTTAAAAGGAAACACCCTTTTTGAAAGGGTTGATTCGGCCATGAAGGGTATTAAGAGTACCTTGAATGTTTTCTTATTTTTCTCCATGAATTGTTTCATGAGCAATGCATGAAATTTTGTGACAAAATTTATCATATACTTACCTGTATGATTCGGCCATGAAGGTGTTTATGGCTACATGCATGGTTTAATTTTGTTTTCTTTGAGAAAGAATTAACAAAATTTGAATTATAAATTGTTTTAAAAATTCGACCATTAAGAGAAATTTAAGAATTTGAATGTTGATTTTATTTTGATGTTTAAATGTTAAATATCAAAATATATGTGAAAAATATTATGTGATAATATAATGTTTGTGTTTGCAAGTTTTGATTCTTTCAGGTACAAACAGGAAGGGGATGGTCATGGTGCCCGGATTTAAAATCTTGAATTTTAAATTAATGTGTAATTGCACTATTTAATTTACAAGTGTAATTTGTAATTACAATTTTTGTAATTTTGTCCCTCCAAAGATGTTTTGGAGTTTCTTTAATTATGTGTAATTAGAGAATTAGGCTAGTGGCGTATAGACGACAAGCGGCCGTTGCTTAAAGAAGCAAAATGGACAAAAGCGCTAGCACCATGACTATCTCAATATAAACTGTTTATATGCATGTATGATTAGAACGTCTAGTATGCATGAATTGGGCAAACCGCGCTTTGTATGGTTATTATGTTTGTCCAATAGCGACTAGTGTAAACCGATAGATGTTTGACATAGGTTACGACTAGCATGATAGCTTACAAAATGCATTTGATGAGACCTAATTAACCCTAAAATAAAAGGAACCCTTAAAAGGAATAAATAATTAAGCGTATGATTACCTCCCACCACCAATGCTACTCAAACCTCTTCTACATAGTGGTGCTCCACAACTCAGTTGGGACCCACTATCTTGTTGAGCTAGAATAGTGTTTGAAGTGTAAGACACTTGGGGTACTGGTTTAATGCTTAACTAAGACATAAGTTACAGGCACAACCGGGCTTATGTGCTTAGGGTAATGGTGCTAGGTTGGTTGTATGAGATGCACCACTAAGTGACAAAGAGTTATCAACCTAATGTTAAGAGAGGGTATGAGATACTGTTGATAAAGATCAACCCATTATTTAAATTAATCTTGCGGTCTCAGACGGAGATTAAAATAAATAATCGCACTCTTAATCCCACTAAGGTAAAATCTAAAGTAGATTAACCCTAAGTCAAAAGGAAGGGACATTGACTTAGATAAAATAGTGGTAGGGGCAAATTATTTAAATTCTTCAATAATTTGTTTTTAACTACATAACCGTATATTAACTAAAACTATCTTTACATCTTTTTCAGCTTATAGTATGACTAATCCATTGTCACTGCGATCAATACTCGATACGAATAAAATGACCGGTTCAAATTTTATGGACTGGTATAAGAACCTAAGAGTTGTTCTTAGGGCCGAAAACATTGCCTACGTTCTAGATGCTGCAATACCCGTAGCTCCTAGGGAAGGGGAAGAAGGGTTTGCGGAATTTGATTTCGTAACCCACCAACAGCACTTGGATGACAATGTGATGGCAGTATGCATCATGTTGGCATCCATGTCGCCTGAACTGTAAAAGCAGCATGAGCATATGGATGCTTCCTCTATTATCATGCATCTCAAGGAGTTGTATGATATTAAAGGCAGGCATGAGAGGTATGAGGCCTCTAGAGAACTGTTCTCTTGTAGGATGTCTGAGAGCATGTCTGTGAGCCGCCATGTTCTTAAGATGATCGGGCTGATTGAGAAACTAGGAAACCTAGGCTTCATCATGGATGCCGAGCTAAGTAATGACTTAGTCCTCACCTCAGTTCCACCTTCCTTCAGTCAATTCATAATGAATTATAATATGCATGGGATGCAAGTGATCTTGCCTGAGTTGTTAAGCATGTTAACAACTGCTGAAGTGTCTATCAAGAAGGATAGGACACCGACTCTTTTGATTGATGGGCCTAGCAAGGCCAAGTGAAAGGGTAAGGAGCCTGCAAAAGGTGACTCCCTTAAGCCCAAAGAAAAATCGAAGAAGAAGAAGGGCAAAAAGAAGGGAAAGAAGGGTAAGTGTTGCGAACTCGGCAAGTATACCGATCGTTCCAAGTAATAAAAGTGAAAGTAAGATCGTCTCCACAGGGATTGTAGACCAAGTAATACAATAACCAGTCCCCTTAAGTTGAACGGATCAAGAGAGGTGGCAATTGTGGTTGATTTAAAACAAAAAGTAAATTAAAAAGTAAATTGTGTATTTTTAGGATTTTCTGAAAACGGATGAACAACTCGCATAAAATTGGGATTTGAAAGATAATTGTGAAAATATTGCAGTAAGAGTACTAACACCTGTTTGATCCCCACCTAATAATCTGAATGTAAATTTACATATGAATTACCCATTGATCAAACGATTCACCATCTTTTATTTGATCGGTTAAGCCCTAATTCCTTAGGGATCTTAACCTTATTAACCTTTATTAGAACCCTAATTCCTTAGAGATTCCTTTTCAGATTAAACATACAAATCGGTGAATCTTTCACGTTTGCAGTTCATGTAGCCTATCCCTAGTGCCTACATGAACAACTATTTTCCTCCTTGTCAGGAATTAGGATCCCAATATTCCTATTGTGAATCCTAACCCTAGTGATCTGTTAGAATGATCAGATCTAAAAGAACAACGAGATGAAGAACGAAGGAAAATAGATGCAGAAAGATAAACATATATAAATCAGATCCAAACTACAAGGGGTTCACATTCAGGGTTGTGACCCTTACCGCAATAAGGAAAAACTTAGCCAACCATTATCATGGCTAATGAATCAATATTCAATGGAATGAAAAATGGAAGAATAAAGATGATGATGAATCTCCTCCGAAGCTCTCCTTCTTTAGCTCGACGACCCTCTCTTTTTTGTCTCCTCCTCAGTGTAAAAAATAATAATAATCTAGGGTTCTATCAAGAGGGTCTACTTATAAGCCTCTTTCCCTTTTCCAAAATTACCCCTTTACAAAACGCGTTGCTGTGATTTCGCAAACCGGCGCTCTCAGCGCGGATCCCACGCTATGAGCGTGGAAGGCAAGAATGACTGACGCTTTCAGCGTGGATCTTACGCTATGAGCGTGGTAGTCTCTGCCTGTTTTGGATCACTGGCGCTTTCAGCATGGTTCCTACGCTATGAGCATGGTAGTCTCTGCTTGTTTTGGATCACTGGCGCTGCTGGCGTGAGTCCCACGCTATGAGCATGGTTGCCACTGTCTGAAAAAGTCTTCTCACGCTTACAGCGTCATACCCACGCTCTCAGCGTGGGTCTTCAGTTTAGCTTTTCCTCTTTAGATCCAATTTGTCTGTTTTTCCTACGAAATCAACATAAAATTAGTATGCAATCTCTGATTTAAAATATTGACAGATCAACAGTGATTATTGCCCTTTTTTTGCTTAAAGTTTAATCATATTCTTTCTCTTTTGAGCTTAGATTTCCTAATATGCTGAGCACATATCAAACAATTCCCAGATTTGAACTTTGTTGTCCTCAACAATGTAATAGATTCAAATTATCAGCAAAGAATAATTCTGTGAAAACATGGTACACAACATCTTAAGAATTCAGACTGCTATGCATGTATAACTTTCTCGTTAAAAACTTCTAACAATGATTTTCAGTTATAATAAGAATTTAAACTCTAGCTTGAACATTCCTCATTAGTTTAAATGTACTCTCGTCACACTCAGTGTTTAAGGTTTTCACACTTATCCGTCAGTGTAGCAGGAATTCCATAGCTTGAACTTATTCTCAATTCCTACGAATGAGGAATCCATTTGACATGCATAGACTGATCAAAGGGTCTTTGATAGGTTATAACTTGGCCTGGTTTGGGGGTGAGAGTCTTTTGGTCAGAAGCTGAGTGGAGAGATTGAAATGCTGATTTTAATAATACTTCCTTCTCTTCCAGGATTCGCCTCATTTTACAAACTTGAGATTCTTTCCCTTTCTTCACTACCTTTTTCTTTCCTTGTTTGCAGATATCTTCTTTCATTTCTCTTTTGAGCTGCCATTTTTCTTCTTTTCTTTGTTCAGCTACTTAACTTTTTCCTTTCTTTAGAAGTGATTTGACTTTTCTTCTTCGATCAGCATTCAATCTCTCAGGGTGTGTCAAAAGGAACAAGATTAAGCAACTTTCATTAGGTTTGAATGATCTGGTCTAAGGCTCAAAGGGGCTTAACAATGGAAATTTTTATGGGTAGGCTGTTTGGCTATAAGTTAGCAAGAATAACAATGCCCTTGTCATATAAATAATACATACAAGCTAGAGAAACAGTTCAAATTCTACAAACTACTACAGTGAGGCCTCTCTGAAAAAAATATTTCTGTTTAGGCTCAAATCGTCACAGTTATAATTCAAACTAGAATCTCAATTCAGAGCTACACATGAAGCATTATCAAAATTTTTTTTCACCAAACAGTTAAAAAAACAAGCAGTCATCATTCTCAGATTAAAACAATTAATTGCTCAGAGATATCATGCTTCATCTAACTAAATCATGTTACTTACTAAGTACGCTTAAAACATTCTGGAACTGCTTATTCAGGAATTTTTATTATTATTATTATTATTAATTTTTTTTAATGATAAAGAAAACAGTAAATAAAATAAATAAACAAAAATTGAGGGTTAAAATGTCTCCCTGTATCATCCCACATAATTAGGGTATATAATTAGTTGTTATAAGGATTGTGAGTCTTATGTTAAATTCAAGCTAAGTACATTACATGCTTGATTTCGAATTGCATAGCTATTAGTGTGAAATTAAGTGAGTTAGGGAATTTAGCTAAAATCATAAGAGTGATTTTATAGTATCATATGGAAAGGATTAAAATTATTTAGCAACCTTTAAACCTAGGTTATCGGGTGCACAAGGTGGCAACTTCTCCCTTCCATCACCCTTGCATGCGCCTAGAGTGTGCAAGAAGCAAGCTAATTACTTGCTTTGACTAACATGCAGCCATACTTCCACAAGCAATCAGAATGTGTCATGATGGTTCCACATTTCAACCTTTCTTTCCCCCTCTTTATCTTGTGCGCACAAGGGAGCTGTCCACACTTTGCAAATTAAAGCCAACACTTCTCTTCTCCCCTCACCCCTCAAGCCGTGGATGTAAGGAGCCTTAGGAGAAAGGAACACATTTGTAACTCATCCCTCTCACACCTCCTAGACCGTGACCTAGGCATCAAGTGAGGTGCAAGTATTCTTCTCACTTTCACTCACTGTTCAGCCGAGCATTCATCCTAGGATTCTGCCAAGTTGTTCTTCCTCACCTATTGTGCGCATAAACCATCTTATAGGAAGGGTGAACGTGTTGTTTGGAAGCTAGAAAGTGTGGAGTGTGATCCTTGATCAAGTAGTGTGTGCTACAAGAGGTAAGCATAGATCTTAGACCTCTTTCCTTTTGTGTAACCATGCGTGTGCTTGAGATGTCATTTATCTTGTGAACTCTCCTTGATTCTGTCATGTTATGTTGTGGATTCTAGAATGAGCATGATAAAGATATAATGGTGGAGCTAATTGATGATAATTGTATGCCTTCATTATTGTATGAATCATTCTATGATAAATAGCATACTTTAAGCCTTGTAGCACACATAATGAGGTTATGGAATAAAGTCTCCTTGTTATGCTTGATTTGATGCCACTGTTTCTGTATAAAAGTGCCACTGTTTTGAGGATAAAGATGCCACTGTTTCTGTTTGAAATGATCACCATTTTGATGCCACTGTTTCTGCATAAGATGCTCACTGTTTTCGTGCTTAACATGCCACTGTTTCTGCATAAAATGCTCACTATTTTAGTGCTTAACATGCCACTGTTTCTGCATAAAATGCTCACTGTTTTGGTGCTTAACATGCCACTGTTTCTGCATAAAATGGTCACCGTTTTGATGATCAAATGCCACTGTTTATGTCACTATTTTGATGCTCAAATGCCACTGTTTATGTCACTATTTTGATGCTCAAATGCCACTGTTTCTGTCACTGTTTTGATGTTCAAATGCCACTGTTTATGTCACTGTTTTGATGCTCAAATGCCATTGTTTCTGTCACTGTTTTGATGTTCAAAATACCACTGTTTCTATTTGAAAATGGTCACTGTTTGATGTTGTAAGGTGCTACTGTTTTTACTGCTGTAAACGTCACTATTTCTGCTCACTATTTTTAAGTAAAATGTTGCTATTTTGCTCATTGTTTCTGCTGTAAAACGTTGTTGTTTTGCTCACTGTTTCTGCTGTAAAACGTTGTTGTATGCTCACTGTTTCTGCTGTAAAACGTTGCTGTAAATGATTTATTGTAATTGATTTAGGTGCGCATAAGAAGTGAGAAACGTAGTATATTTCGCTGCTGTTTGGTATTATTTAAGGCACGCAAGGTAAGTGTTAGGCGATATTACCTAATGTGACTATTGACTAGTGTATGAAGTTGTAACATAATGCTCCATACTCCGTAAGACGACAATATGATTATGAGGTAAAGTTATTATGTGTGGTGTAAGAACCCGCACCGCTAATTAAGATAATTAATGAATTAATTGTGATAATTAGGAAATAATTCCATAATTGACCCTAATAATTATTATGAGGCTTTAATAATTATAATTAGTGGGTAAGAATGCTGAAAGTCGCTTTTCGGAAGAAAGTGCGCAGATACCGGTTCTGCTACTCGGTATAAATGCGTACCGGAAAAGTATCCCGGAAAATTATAACGAATGCATGATAATTACTAGAATATTATGTAGGACTTGTAAAACAAGTTTCAAGTCAAAATGACGTAATCTGATGCCAGAACTGATACTGGCTATGGAAAAGCGCGTACCGGAAAGGTGCTCCGAAAAATAAAATAAAAATATGACAAATCTTAGAAAAATGTCTAGGTCTAGAACCCGAAGTTTGGGATCAAGATCTTTTACTTTGCTATTAAGGCTAATACTGCGTGTTTAAGTGGCTTTGGCTATAAATAGACCCATTAAGGGCACAAAACCCTAGACATTCTGATTTCCTACGTAAGTGGCTGCTGCATGAAGGTGTGAGGCACTATTCCATTGCCCTCCTCACCTTCCTTGAGGCCAAGTCTTCCCCTTTTGCTTGGTTTCTTCCCTTCCCTCTTCATAAACACTTGTGATCATCCTTGTGAGAGTGAAAGGAGTGCTCTTGGCTGTGTTTCAGCTGCTGTGTGTGAGGTTAGTGGGCTGAGTTGGTGAGTTTGAGTGACTTGAACCTTTGGCTTGGCATTGGTGGTGCCAAGGAGCCACCTTGTGGTGCAAGAACCCACCTTTGTGTTATCATTTTCGTGCTCCTTCTTAGGCTGAGTTTGAAGTGTCTTGGGAGAGCTCCAAGAGTACACCTTGCTCTGTTTTGAGCTTTGGTAAGTTCCCTCACCTTTGATCTTAAGTTTTAATGCTTAAAGTTGATGTCTTGGCCATGTTTAATGAGTAAACAAGAGGGTATAATGAGTATGAACCTAAAACAGATTAAAAATGCATGCTTTAACGTGTACATGTGTTAAAAGTTGGATCTTTGGGATGGATATTCACGAAATGCAGAAACTGCATTCTGTCGTGAGATATCCGGATATTTGTCGAACAGATATCCGGATATCAGTATCCGGATATGGTATCCGGATATTGATATCCGGATATGGGATCTGGGTATCCAGATATGGCATATTCGGATACGCCAGTGTGATATCCGGATATGGCATATCCGGATATGCCCCTTCTGATATCCGGATATCCTGGGTTTGCGCAGGCAGTAGCTGTGTTGTATGAACAGTAAGCTATTGGGTGTGTGTGGACCCTAGATTAAGGAAGTTGAACTTCTGTAATTAATAACTAAGTCAGAATCATGTGATTAAGGGCTTATGGCTTTGTTGGAAGCCTTAAGACGTAAAACGTAAAGGAAAGGCGTAGTCTTTAAGTTGTATGCTTGTTGTGCATTAATATTGATGTATTATTGGTCCATATCAGATTGTGATACTGCTGTTTGTGGACTTGTGAGTGGTTGGACTCTTGGCTTGGATAGCTAGCTTGCAAGGTAAGCTTTCTTGTCCTCGGTTTAGCCATGTTGTGGTTCCACCATGTTCCATGGGGATATGGTATATGCATGCTGTGTTACATGCTTTTGAAAATATGAAATGTTGATTGAACTTTACATGTAATGGCTTTTAATATGCATGTGTTGTTCCATCTGGACGGTAAGCCTGAGTATGTGGCGTCATACAATACGGTGATCCGGGGTGGATGCAAGTGGCGTCTTGCACTATATGTAGGAGATAGACGTATTCCTGCATTTCTCTGGCCAGTAGAATAGTATTGACACACATGACATGATTATCTGCTGCATTGCATTATTTTAGAACTGATGTTGATGAACTGCTTTTAAACTTATATTGCACATGTAAGTGAGCTTGGGGTGGAAGATCCTTGAGGACCCCTTGTCTTACTGAGATTTCTTGTTTAGAGATCTCACCCCACGTTTGGGGAATGCTTATTTCAGGTTCAGGTAGTATGGGGGCTGATGTCTCTGGTGGCAAGAGGCCAGAGCATGATTGATGGTTATTATTATGACTGCTTTGTTGATAGCATGACTGGACTGGATGCTGTTTATGTTTTCCGCACCATTATTATTGTATTGTTAATGTTGAGACTGATGTTGGGCTTTGTTGCCTTATTTGCGTGAGCATGGGGTTTGTCCATGTCACTTTATGTTAGTACTTTGAGCTGAGTTGTATAAACTGATTAGTTGGTCCGGTCTACGTGTTGTAGTTCCGTGACTAGAGACTTATGCTTATGTTTTTAATTAATGAGGTATTTTAGTTAGCTGTTTTATTGCAATTACATACAGGCAATGTTTTTATTAACTGTTAATAAGCAAGTTGGTAATGATAATGGCATCATAATCGAAAAGAAAAAGATATTCCGCATTTTTAATTAAGCGCAGCTTAATACGATAGTATGATAACATTACCGGATATATACGGGGTGTTACATGTGGCAGCATAACGTATATGAAAAGTATATAAGCATGCATTTTACATCATACCGCATTTATTTTTACGCTTTGTGTGTGATAGCATAGCATGGCATGCATGTACCAAAATTCATATAGTCTTGCAATTTTAGAATAGTTATGTACAGGACCATGTGTTTGAGCACGGATCATGTAGGCATCCCTCCGGTACCAGGGTATCGGACACTTGGCATCAGTCCGCATAGGCCACAGATGGAATCCACCAAGAGGGTGCCAATTATGGGATGTCCACTGTGTATTGCGCGCACGACGGTGCTAAGAGCGCAAAAAGGAAGGTGTTATATACGCAATATATATATATGATGAAAAGGAAAAGGACAAGGAACAGGATATGTTGAAGTGATTGTTTATGATTTTGTGCCTAGTTTAATACTGTTACGTTATTGGTTTTGTTGCCACTTTACTGGGATTATTCTCACCCCTTTGGGGCTGCTATTTTCATAAATGGCAGGAGGACGTAAAAGCATTTGAAGGCATGCTGTATGCTGTTACTTGCTGATGCTTGGACTTTTGCTATTGCTGTTTAAATTGTTGGATGACTGTAATGCTTAATATTTTGAGACACTTGGATGACTGTAGACATTATTATCTTCCATTTTGCTTTGGTCTTTTATGAACAGCGGCTGTTTTGGAAAATTCAGAAAACGTTTTGCGAAAAGGATTTTTGATCGTCTTAAGTGCTGAAATTTTTAACAGTTTTACGAGCACCTTACGGGTTATGTTTCAAGGTGCAAACGAACTCCGATTTACCATTATTTTATATGCACGCTAAGCCAACGACGTGCTCTTTCTAAATCACAAGGAATATCCTTTTAACTAGTCCAAACAGAATTTATACGAATTTTTAAGTGCATTACGGTTTTGCTTTTGGAATAAAACTTTAGTAGCTAATGTGTTTTAAAAGACTCTAATTCCGCTTAGCAAACGACTCTCTTGGATGCATACAAGGGAGGGCGTTACACTCCCCTTTTTCAGAAAAATTTCTGTTTAGACGTCTTTTCCATAGTGTAGTTCCGCAGTAATTATCAAATCTCGCATTCAGCATGCCATGCGACAATTCCCAGATTTAGAATGTTGTTGTCCTCAGCAACAAACTATACTAGATGAAAGCTAATTCTGCCAGATGGAACACACACACATTTGTTAAATCGTAAAAATAGAATAATCATGAAAATATTGAACAAAAGTCAAAAGGTAACCATAATCATCAACAATGTACTCAAAACATCAAAATGAGTTGCCTAATGAGCTGGCAATGTGCAGTGGGTGATAGTGAAAATGAAATTATGCGTCATCCATGACAGCATCAGCTTCAAGATCTGCAAGAACAACATCATCAGCAACATCAGTGGCAGGAGCAGCATCCGTAGTAGGAGCCATAGATGGACCAGCCTATGCAGGGGGTGGTGGAAATTGTGCCATCAAGCTAGCCGTGTCAATCCCTCTATCAAGGCAAAGCTTCTCCATCATATTCATCATGTAATGGTTTTGAACCATCATTTGCTGTTGATGCTGGTTAATAGCCTGAAGCAAAAGTGAATCAGCTGTCGGAGGTGCAGAGGAGACTGGTGGTGGAGGTGGAACTGTACCTCCAGATGCTTTCCAAATAGCTTTCCTGCGGGATTCTTTCTGCATATCATTAAAATGATCCTGAGTCAGATCTTTCTTGATTTTCACATCTCGTGGCTCTTCCTCAGGTATTTCCACGCCTGCCTGTATACAGAGGTGCTCAATCAGCGAGCAATGAGCTAAGCTAATGTCTGATCTGCCCTGAGTAATGATGTAGACTATTCTATCAGACAGAATGGCCCCAATATGAAGATTCTTCCATCCCAGAAGAGTATACAGTAGAACTGCTCTTTCCACATTCACATCGCTCAGGTTAGTGGAGGCTATGATGGTAGAGTTGATGAATGAGTGCCAGAAGATTGCTTCCTTATTAAGGTCCAGCCGATCTAATTTTTCAGGTACATCAGGCTGACCATGCTTCGGCTTCCAAGCAGAATGAGGCTGAGTGATACCCTCTCGTACTCTCACAGCAATGGCAGGCATCTCCGCTCTATATACCCCTTTAATAGGCTGCATCCTATTAAATTGGTCTGTAAAATAGCATGACTTTGTGGCATCCCAAGAAGTTTGCAGGAACCTCTCAATCTGAAATGTTGTGAAGGAGACCTCTTTCCCCCTCACCCAACTCTTTCTGGTGCTCTCCACAGTGTCTCGGTCCGCATTAGCACAGAATTCTCTTAAGATTATGCTGCAACTGGCTCTTGGAAAGTGGACCAAATTATTCCAACGTCTCCTCTCAATTGTCAACTTCACTGGACAGTCATCCGCAAGAAACTCACTGATTCTACTCTCTTGAATAATCTTCTTTTTCATGAACCAGTTGTAGTACCGGTCCTGTGCTTCATGTGTGAGGAACCGGTTACTATCAAAATCAATGAGGGCAGGGGCCCTAGGTCTTTTAGTGCCAGCTGCACTACTTCCTCCAATCTTCTTACCACCAGCAGCAGTCTTTTTGGTGATCTTTTTACCCTGCACTCAGAGGAATTTGCCAAAATAGTAGAATTTATGTATGTCAGTGTTAAACAGTAACAACATACCAGAAATACCCAAATGGTGGTCTGTGACATCTCAATGGGTCAGAATTCCCAGATTTATTAACTTGTGCAGCCAATTATCATGTGCCAGTAAATCACCATGATATAAATTGAAACTTGAAAGAATGATTTAGCCAACACATCATGTTGAATCAGAGTTAAATTTTCCTGAACTAACAACTTAGCTAAAATCAAATGATTATGGCAATTATTTTTCACGTTATTTCAACCCGATGCATCTTTTTCACAAGTTCAACGGTTCATTTATTTCTCACTCACACTCCATGAATTACATTAATCATACTGCAAAGTGACTATAAGACAATTAACTAACACTTGTCATGGATGTTAAATAAAACATAGTTTCCCTTACAATCATGACACCACAACCCCACAAGCAATGGATAATCATATGAATGATAATACAAATATGCAAATTTCATTTGGAATAGAAACATTCAATGAGGAAATCCATCGAACATGTAGTGGGCATGATGGAAATGAGGTAATCAACATACTCATGACAACCCTAAATTCCAAGCATTTGCATACAATGAAAATAGCAACAACAATCAAGCATGGCATTCATAAAACAAACAGCTATGTGTTACCTTCTCTCCAGCCATTGTGATTGTGAAGTGCACAAATGGGAGTCAAGATTTCTGAAGCCCAAGCCCCACAAAATATGGAAAGAAAACCTAACCCTTGACTAGTAAACGGAGAGAAATGGTGGTTGTATGGTGACAAACGGTGGTGAACGGTTGTGAGACGGTCACGGTTTGTGGTGGTCGGTGGTGGAAGAAGAAGAAGAGTAGAGAGAAAAGTGGTGAGTGGCGGTGGAAGAGGTAAGAGAGTGGAGAGAAAAATTAGGGTTCTTGTGTGAGGGAGACATTTTAAAAAAATCTGATTTGGATCTCGCGCTCTCAGTGTGGGTCTCATGCTGGGAGCGCGGAAGCTTTTTATTTATTTCTCACTGCTATTTTTTTCTGATCCACGCTGCTAGCGCCACCTCCACGCCACGGGCGTGGTTTTCTTTTCAATTTTCTCACGCTCGGAACGCGGTACCCATTGTAAGAACCCGCACCGCTAATTAAGGTAATTAGTAAATTAATTATGATAATTAGGAAATAATTACATAATGGACCCAAATAATTATTAATGGGCTTAGATAATTATATTGAGTGAGTATAAATGCTGAAAGTCTCTTTTCGGAAGAAAAGCGCAGATACCGGTTCTGCTACTCGGTATAAATGCGTACCGGAAAAGTATCCCGGAAAATTATAACGAATACATGATAATTACTAGAATATTATGTAGGACATGTAAAACGAGTTTCAAGTCAAAATGACGTAATCTGATGCCAGAACTGATACTGGCTATGGAAAAGCGCGTACCGGAAAGGTGCTCCGAAAAATAAAATAAAAATATGACAAATCTTAGAAAAATGCGTAGGTCTAGAATCCGAAGTTTGGGATCAATATCTTTTACTTTGCGATTAAGGCTAATACTGCGCGTGTGTAGCCTTGTGCCTATAAATAGACATTTTGGCACACAACCCTAGACATGCTTATTTTTCCTACGTGGGTTTTGGGTGGCTGCAGCTTGCCTCCCTTCTTCCTCCCTTCATCCTTGGCCTTTTGGCTTGAAAGTTGCCACCTTTAGCTTAATCCTTCCTCTTTCACCATGGAAACACTTGAGTGAGTGCATTGTAAGGGGTTTGTGATCTTGTTTTCTGAGGGTGCTGCTGTGGAGGGTATGTTTGAGGGCTGTGGTGTTGTCTCCTTGGTTATGAACCATTGTTCATACCATTAGAGGTTGCAAGAAGCCTCCTTTGGTGCCAAGAACCAACCTTTGGTGTGGCATTTTCGTGTCCTTGGGTGTGCTGGACTTGAGTGCAGTGTTAAGAGCTCCAAAGTCACCTTGAACTACTGACCAAGCTTTGGGGTAAGTCACCTTAACTTGATCATGTGTTTTTATGGCTTAAAGGTGGTATCTTGGTATGTTAATGAGTTTAACATGTAACCAACACATAAGTGAACCTAAAATGAACTAAAGATGCATGCTTTAACGTGTACATGTGTTAAAAGTTGGACCTTTGGGATGGATATTCACGAAATGCAGAAACTGCATTCTGTCGTGAGATATCCGGATATTTGTCGAACAGATATCCGGATATCAGTATCCGGATATGGTATCCGGATATTGATATCCGGATATGGGATCTGGGTATCCGGATATGACATATCCGGATATGTCCAGTGTGATATCCGGATATGGCATATCCGGATATGCCCCTTCTGATATCCGGATATCCTGGGTTCTGCGCAGACAGTAGCTTTACTGTATGAACAGTAAGCTATTGGGTGTGTGTGGACCCTAGTTTAAGGAAGTTGAACTTCTGTAATTAATGAACTAAGTCAGAATCACATGATTTAGGGCTTATGGCTTTGTTGGAAGCCTTAAGACGTAAAACGTAAAGGAAAGGCGTAGTCTTTAAGTTGTATGCATGTTGTGCATTAATATTGACTTGATATATGGTCCATATCAGATTGTGATTCTGCTGTTTGAGGACTAGTGAGTGGTTGGACTCTTGGCTTGGATAGCTAGCTTGCAAGGTAAGCTTTCGTGTCCTCGGTTTAGCCATTTTGATGTTCCACCATGTCCCATGGGGATGGGTTTATGCATGTTGTGTTACATGCTTTGATTATTTTGAAATGCCGTTGAGCTGTTTATATGTAATGAGCTATTATGATATGCATGTGGTGTCCACCTATACGGTAAGCCTGAGTATGTAGTACATACAAGATGGTGAGGCTGTGGTGAGGTACAGGTAGCGTCCTGATACTCATGTAGGCATAGACGTATTCCTACATTTCTCTGGCCAGTAGATTTGATATGCACACATGACATGATTAATTGCTGCATCGCATAGTTTTGGAACTTATATTGTAAATACTGTTTTTGAACTTATATTACACATGTAAGTGAGCTTGGGGTGGAGACTCCTTGAGGACCCTTTGTCTTACTGAGATTTCTTGTTAGAGATCTCACCCCACGTTTGGGGACGCTTATTTCAGGATCAGGTAATGTTGAGGGCTCGGGTGGCAGGAGGCCAGAGCTGAGTTGATTTGATGATATGCTGACTGCTGTTTTTATTTCCGACTGTTGTTTATGTTTTCTGTTGAGTTTATGTTATGACTGCTATTGGGCTTTGTTGCCTTATTTGGTGAGCATGGGGTTTGTCCATGCCACATGTTTGACTTTGGTCTTTTAGGTTAATGTTGTAATTAAAGTATCAGGATTTTGACCCAGGCTACTTGTGTAGACCTGTGGCATTAGATATTCACTTATTATAATTATGTACGAGGTATTCAGTTAGTTGTCTTGCAATTTACATACAGGCAGTATTTTTATGAAAATGATTAAGTAATCAAGTTGGTTAAGTTAATGACGTCATAATTGAATTAAAGAAAAAGTTATTCCGCATTTTAATTAAGCGTGGCTTAATACGATAGTATGTTAACAATCCGGGTTAACACGGGCTGTTACATTTTATGGTATCAGAGCACTTTCTAGGGAAAAGCCTGTATGTATTGCAATAACTTAGGATGAGTCGTTGCGTGTCTACTTTGTGTTCTCTCTGACTGGTGTGCGTTACGATAATGCATATGTGACCACATGGCGTGGGCCTGATCAACTCATTCTTTGTGTAACTTGTGCAGAGTCATGGTGCCACCAAGGAGGAACACAAGTACGAGCGAGGATCAGACGGATCCTGTCCTGGCTGCATTAGCTGAGATGCAGGCGGCCCGACTAGCCGACCAGGAAGCCACGAGGCTGGCGAACCGGGCAATGCTGGACGCAATTAGAGATGCGAACCGGCAAACCACGGCAGAGGTTCTGGAGGAGAACTGGATGGCCAACATGACTATGATGAGGGTCATGTTGGAGGAGTTGAGGGCTGGTCCTGCTGCGGGCCAGGGTCCTCCACCACCTCCACCGCCGCCACCGCCTCCACCTCCGCCTAGTCAACAGGAGGACACCCAGAGCCAGATGGGTGAGGGTAGTCATTTGACGGGGGCTATGCAGACTATCCCCGTTCTTGCTGAGGATCGTGACGAGATCGATCGCCGGCTGAATGCTTTCCGCAAGCATAAGCCACCTACCTTCGACGGATCGTATGATCCCATTGCTGCTGCCAGATGGTTACAGGCGCTGGACAAGATTTTCCGGATCATGCAGTGCACGGATCCGCAGAAGCTGCTGTTCGCCACTTATATGCTGGAGGGCGAGGCCCATGAGTGGTGGACCAACCTGTCTCAGGTCTATGAGATGCAGGGTCATGTGATGACGTGGCCATTCTTCGAGGAGAGTTTTCTGGGTCAGTACTTCCCTTACGACTCACAGGAAAGGAAGCAGGGGGAGTTTGACCGGTTGGTTCAGGGCTCATTGTCTGTCGACGAGTACCTGGCCAAGTTTAATGAGCTGGTGAAGTTTTCACACTTCAGGATGGCGAGGCCTACTCCTACATACTTGGCTGCTAAGTTCCGCAGGGGACTTAATGAGGATATTGCTGGTTACCTAGCCGGGTCTGCATCCAGAGACTTTGGGACACTGGTCCAGCAGTGTCGTGATATTGAGGACTTCTACAGCACGAGTAAGGCCAAGAAGGCCAAGATGGAGGTACCACAGGGTACCGGCGGTTCCACTCCCTGGAAGAGTAAAAATTTTGCGAACAAGGGCAAGGGCAAGCAGATGGCGGCTAAGCAAACGCCAAACCAGTTCAGAAAGACTACCGCTACGGGGAATGCCGCTAGACCTCCTGCTCCCAGATGTTCGGGATGCGGGAAGTCACATTTTGGGCCGTGTTCTACCGGGCAGCTGATATGTTTCCAGTGTGGCAAGGAGGGCCACTACTCGAGAGATTGCCCGACGGCGAGAGTTGCTGCAGTACAGGCTGTGCCATTGCAGATGGTCCCGACTGGGGCACCAGTCGTGCCACCTACTACAGGACGAGTCTACACACTTGATCGTCAGCAGTCGGACAGAGCTCCGAACCTGGTCAGAGGTACTGTTACCATTGGTGGATCAACTGTAGATGTTTTGTTTGATTCCGGGGCAACGCACTCTTTTGTTGCTACCCCTATTGCTGTGGGGCTTGAGTTGCCCAGTGATGTGCTTTCTCCACCGATGCGGGTTACCACCGCCACCGAGAAAAATGTTTGACCTCCACTGTTCATCGCGATGTAGCGTTTCAGTGGGATGGCCGCGACTTCTTGGTAGATCTGATAGGATTACCGATGGCCAACCTTCAAATTATTCTGGGCATGGATTGGTTGTCCAGAAACTGTGCAATGATTGACTGTTGTGCCAAGAAAGTGGTGATGTCTCCGGGTGGGTCCACAGCCAGCTCCTCACCGTTCA
>JAVKPL010014556.1:0-87651 GCA_032173675.1 Gastrolobium villosum
CTTCAATTTCACCCAACTCAAACAAAGCTTCGCTAATAAAAAGCTTACAGTGCACGACCTTGTTGTATTATCAGGTACATTAAAAAAAAAAAGTTATGAACTCATGTTTCACATACATGATATTACTGATAAATACTAATTGCAAACAAGGAATTACTCAAATATTATAACAATCAGCTATTAAAACATATTTGTTAACCTATATATATATATATTGGTTATACATATAGGAGGACACACAATTGGAATAGGCCATTGCAACTTGTTCAGTAACAGGCTTTTCAACTTCACCGGAAAAGGTGATCAAGATACATCTTCAATCCAACTTATGCAGCTTTCTTGAAGACTAAATGTCAGGGTCTCAGTGACACAACCACAGCAGTAGATATGGATCCTAATAGCTCTGAAAACTTTGACAGTGATTATTATTCCATCCTTCTCCAGAATAAGGGTCTGTTCCAATCAGATGCTGCCCTTTTAACAACCAAGCAATCCAAAAACATTGTTACAGAATTGGTTAAACAAAACAAGTTCTTCAGAGAGTTTGCGGAGTCAATGAAGAGGATGGGAGCCATTGAGGTACTCTCAGGCTCGGCTGGGGAAATTAGGAGGAAGTGTTCCATTGTCAACTCTTAATTATAAAGACATGTTTTCTGGTTTTAATTTCCTTTGTTTCTTTTATATATATTTTGTCACAAATTAATGATTGTGAAAGCGTATAGTTGCTAATTTGCTTTGTTGGAGACCTTCAAACTTGAATAAAAAACAAAGGCTGTGTTGTTTGGATCACCTTCTCCACATTCGTTTCACACTTAAATATATTCCAAGTTGTTTTATTCGTTCTATGAATATTATGATGTGCATGCAACCTTTCTGCATCAGATTTTTATATGTCTATGTCATAGTGTTAAAATTAAAGTAACTATTTCCCCATCTAAGAGGTTTAGCAATTTCAATTTCTAGTGCCATATATACATGATAGTTTCAAAATATTCCAATTTCAATGTTAGAGGCTATCTCTTGTGCTAGCAAGTCCAAACAAAAACAAATCACTAATCACCAACCTAACTTGGTTTCAAACTTGAAATCTTGGAGGAACAAAACAAAGCACCAACAATTTCTCGGAGGTTAAACTTTTGAATAAACTACACTCATAGGGAACAACTGACATTTAATTGAACAATAATTAATTGTGAATTTTGGTAAACTCGATTTCACCCTTATTGGATTAAGCTTTCCCATTGGCAGTGGTGATTTTGCTTATCCTCATCACCGACTTTCCCTTTGTCACTGATGTTGTCTTCGTCATTATTATAAGTAGGAAAAAGTTGATCAATGTGATTTACTCCAGAATAATCTATACCCCTATGATTTTTTTTATCATATATGTCCCTCTGATTTGTATAAGGGTATATTTTTTTATCATATATATCGCTGTGGTTTTTTACTTTTTACAAATTACAGGGACATGTGATTCTGAAGCAAACCACACGGTTATTGGTGAATTTTTCCCTTATAGTTAATACTATCAAATTAGATTTTGTGTCAAAATATACTAAGCATATATTCCAAAGGGATTTCGATTCAAAATATAAAAATATAAACAAGAGCCTACAAGAAAAAAAAAAATTCTGACAACACCTGGTGTCAAATAATAATATTTATAAATAAAGCTAAAGTTGTGCGTCTACCAATCTTTTATATCTAGCTCGGTTCCTAACTATTCTTCAACTAAAAGATAGAGGCTAGTTACTTATCTAACTAAAGAAATAAAACTCTGGAACTGGATAAGGCTCATATCCATAGAAGACCCGGATATCACAGGCCCAAAGATAAGTTCTATAAATAAGAGTTAAAAATCACATATATGATTGATCTCTCTTAATCCTATTTTATGCAATCATATAGCACACACACCTTTCTTGGCTAAGGCCGTCATATTTGCTATCCAAAGATACCTAATTGATAGATATTTAGAAAGAAAATACTAGATCCAATATCAACCATCTTATCTCCGGTTAGAGATCTCTGCCACTTATAGAAGAAAGTCTCTTCTAATTCTATTCTTTAAACTTTAAAGCATTACATTGGTACGGTTTGTAAGGTAGTATAGGGCAGACTTGTCAAACCAATCCCGACTCACGAGTACCAACTTGCGCCACCTCGCCTAGGAACAAGCTGAGTATAGGTTTGTAATAAATTTACCTAAACCTAAATTCGTAATATAATTGTACTAAACAAAAATCGTAATATAAATAAGTAGATGAATATTATACTTACAACCTATTTTTATTTACAATCATATCTTAACTGTTAATTTCCGTTAATGTTGTTATTTATTACGAATTAATAATTAATTAATAAATTTAATTTCCAAAAATCTTAACCGTTGATTGACGGAAATCAACAATTAAGATGTGATTGTAAATGGTTGTAAATATAACCTTCCTGAAATAAGTATAATGCCTAAGTAATCTACTAATAAAGTCAATCTTTATTAGATAAAGTAATAATTTATGATTTTTTTATTTGCAAAATAAATTAGGGAGAGATTATATTTATTACTTTTTTTCTTACTACTTGTTACTACCAAAACTTAACCGTTGATTTCCGTCAATCTAACAATTATAATTTATTAGAATTAATAATTAATTAATAAATATAACCCATTAAATTATGATCTTTAGATTGGCGGAAATCAACGATTAAGATTTGATAAGTAGTGAGAGAAAAAAGGTAGTAATTATAATCTTTCGCAATAAATTAATCTTTACCAGTTTAATACTTATCGAACACATCTTTAATTTATATGAAATATTGAATGAATTTTAAGATTTTGTCAAGGCTAGCCGTAAATACATGTAGAAAAGCAGGAGAGTGCATTTGGGCTATATTGTCGGGCCAAATGGACTTTGAGTATATAAAAAGAATAAAAAAAAGTTGAACGGAATTGGCTGGTCCACAAAAGGTGAACTGGAACGGATTTGGATGGGTAAGATTAAACCTCTACGGCAAAACTAGCCAAGGGGAGAAGAATAAACATTTACATAGGTGCAGTTCATAATGAACTAGCTTATTTAAGACGTGGCTATGATAAAACTGTAAAAGATAAAAAACAAAAAAATCAGAACAAATGCACTTGTAGCACTGATAAACAAATGTAACTCGGCCTTTTTAAGCTATCATTATTTCAAATTTATCAGTGGTTCAATCCGTTCTGTTCTGTGAATAACTTAGAAAAAACACATAACACAAAGCCAATAGCAAGAGTCAGACATCATTGGTTTGTACAAGCCGTCCGATTCTTGATTAAGTTTGCCACATGCTGAGCCACCCATAATGAGCCAGCCTCAGTGCAACAGAAACCATGAGTGTGGTTTTCTCGTTCAATGGATGTGGCTATACCTGGAACCTGCTCTGAAATCTGTCACCAGAAGAAACTATAAATTAAGTCACAATAATCATTCAACGCTGCGTAATGAGGAAGAAAACTTAAGAACAAAGAGAATCTAGCAATGTTTACCTTTATTACAAAAACATTAACCCAATTCTTTCCCATAATTTATGTTAAAGAAGGGCACTCAACAGTCAACACTGATAATAAACTTCGAATATCCATTTAACCATTCCATTGCATCATTTTTGGGACCACAAATATCACACATACAAACTCAAAACACATCCTACACATGCATTCCAAAGGAGGAACTATTAGACTTGGATGCTTGAGGTACAAATCTTCTTTGTTTCATTCCTTAATATGATGCAAAAGGTTTCTAGATGATAAAAAAGTAATTAAAATAAATAATGTTACCTCTTCAAGCAATTGAAGTGGGCCCCAGTGATCGTCAACACCAAATAAAAATGCAAATTGAGACTTCCTTTCCCTTATAAATGCCCAATCTGGAGTCTCTGACAACTAACACACAATGATCTGGTAAGCATATGATTGTCAATGTAGTTTATCATTGTATAATATAAACAATGGGTAAAGGATTTCTCCAGTCACCGGAGATAAAGTTATCTTCAGTGAGCTCAAAACGACATCGTTTTGGGGCGGAAATCAAGGTATTTTTGTAATTATGATATATTGCAGGGTTATATTAGTCTTTATCTTTATAATTTTTTAATTTTATAACCCAAAACGACATCGTTTTGAGCTCACTGGAGATAATTTTATCTCCGGTGACTGGAGAAATACTTTTCCCATAAACAATACTAAAATTTTATCCAAGCTTTGAAATAGGAAGTGCATGCTTGTTATCCCAGTATAAAAGAAGGTTGAGTAGAGGGTCCAAATCCTCATAAAATAGCTACAACAAAACATGAAGAAATCCAAAAAAGAAAGAGAAAAAATTTGAAAGGGGATCTTGCTCCTCTAGAGGACAGGTGAGTGTACAGGTTAGAGATTAATCAGACCAAGCAGCTAAGAATATTAACATCCTACTCATAAACTTCAGTAATGAACTTTGAGCATATCACTGAATTTGAAATTGAGAATTTGTGGAT
This sequence comes from Gastrolobium villosum, assembly GCA_032173675.1. Classification (NCBI taxonomy): domain Eukaryota; kingdom Viridiplantae; phylum Streptophyta; class Magnoliopsida; order Fabales; family Fabaceae; genus Gastrolobium; species Gastrolobium villosum. The sequence continues at coordinate 4,510 of JAVKPL010014556.1, forward strand.
CTTTTTACCCCCTCGGATTTTGAAAAAACATGCCCTTGCCCCCAGTTAATTTTCTTGTTCTTTTTAAATTGTCAGTTTCAACTTATTTTTTATCAAGAAATTGGTGTATCCCTGAACCTTTCTGTGACATGTCATATTCATCCACATCAATACAAGAATGTTTTGAGTCTGTTGAAAGTGGTAAAAGTGTTTTTCAGAATTTGGGGGAGATCGGATGATAAATTTGTATTTAAACTCTTAAGAATGACAATGCAAATCAATTTTTAAGCTGTTAAGAAAAAATGACTAATACGTATCAACTAGGTAACAAGAATCTAAAATAATGTGGGTCGGCTACATATGATGCCATTGTGTTCTGGCAAACACCAATTCATAAAATAATGTCATATGTAAATAAAAATAATTCTAAATAGTAAAAAGAAGGTAAACGGTTTAATTATAATTTATAAAATTTGAAAGGTATACTCATAGAAAGGAAGCAATGTTACCATTCGAAATTCAGTCATGGCCATATAGAGGACATTTCGCATCGTATGGTACTGTGAGTTACAAAAGTTAAGAGAGTTAATACAAAAAAGATGCAGATGTAACCACACAGTAAAAAGCTATAAATCAGTATCAATAAAACGTGCATATTTTTCTATTAGTCTCCAAAATATAAATATAGGGATCAATAATAAGAAAGACAAAAAGAAATTGTATACAAGTTTAATGTGGAACATTGAAGCCCCTCTTTCAACAGTAAAGCTAACCTGTGACAAGTGAGAGCATGCAGCCTCAACTGCATTGGCTGACCATGACTTCCCAAGGGATTTTCTGACAATAAAATTTAAAGCCAGGGCAGGCAACAGTCCTAATGATGCTGTCAGGTAACTAAGAGCAGAAGAAAGAATTTGGGATCTGAAACCCCATGTACCATTAGTCATTTCAATCTTCAAATACTCATTAAGATTTTCAATTGAAAATTATCATTAATTAGCTTTGGCGCTGAATATTTAACAATAAAAGGGCCGACCCAGTTCAAATACCCACTTCGTGAGTGTCTGGGGAAGAGAATACTCTACGCAGTCTTACCCCTGCTTTTTGCAGAGAGACTGATTCGAACCCGCGACCTGACACACCACGGCAAGCAAGCTTACCGCTGAGCCAAGCCGGCCCTTCAATATTTAACAATAATAGATAGAAAATTACCATTTTTTATTTAACCCAAATTTAGGATCAGATCAAATTATAAAAATTGTTTTAAGTGAAAATCGAATCCCATGAGTTATGAATTAGAGTTTGAACCATGTCAAAGGGGTTTGACTTTGGGAGGAGGGGTGAGACTTACTTTGAAATTTTTCGAATAACTGACTGTGTTGCGGAGTGTGGGTTTAATGTCAAAAATGGATAAAGGCCAACACAATATTTCACCTACAGTGCCCAGGAGAAATGCAAGCAGACAATTTACGAAGATCAGAAGTAATGAACAGGTGGCATGATGTGTTTGTCGTTAATTAAATATGCAAAGTTCCAATTACCTTCTCCGTAGACTTCTTGAACATTTCAATAGCTATGTATGAACCAATAGAGTGCCCAACCTAGTGAGAAAATCCTAGATTAGCTTCCACAATTCCATATCATGTTAATGAAATTAAGCTTTTCTATATGCAAAATAACTTTTGGATAACATGATCTTTAGCAAAAGAATTTAATTAAACCTTCTTGCAATATGGTTTCTGGTTTCCCAAATCAATAGCTATATATTTACGAAAACAGAGACAAAAACTGCTTGCAAATAACTTTAGCTAAGATCCAGATTGAATTGATTCATTTATAAAAACCAAATCCACTCCCCATTAAACTCCAACTAGTGAGGGTGAGGTGAGGCCATGTATGCAGCCTCACCCTTGCATAATTGCAAAGAGGTTATTTTCTGGATTCGAACCTGTGACCTAAAGAAATACTTTACCACTGCTCCAAGTTCTCCCTCTTAATTGATTCATTTATAATCATCCAATATTTTTTTTAGAGGATAAAAGGATGTTTGCTGACACATTCAAACAATTATTGAACTCAGTATCTCTAAAGTCATCCTTATTCTCAAAGGAGAAAGGAGATTGATTAAAGTCATGACGAAGGCAAGAAATGGCATCCAGATATCCTGATATGATACTAGTACTCAAGACTATAATTTCATGTATTTTCTTTCTTTAACAGCAATCTATCAAATCAATTTCTCCATGCACATCAGAACTCCAAATACTCCTCCTTTTTCTACTTTAAGTTGCACATTAACTGCCACTCCTTGCATAACACACTCAACTGAAAAACCTCCGTGTGAGAAGATGTCAACATACTTGCTCTAACGTATATTGCACTGCAGTGCATATAATGTTGCAGGTGAATACAAAAGAAATGAAGTTATTTGCACCAAACTTTTAGATGTCTAAACACCATTGTAAAGAATCAATTCAACTCAAAAGCTTAAACTAGTGGGTGAAGGTTTTTTAATGGTTTATACTATTCTCTAACATGCCCCCTCACACGAGAACCCACTGGGCTTGAAAGGTGGACAATACACAAGTCCACCTACCGGTGCTAAGAAAATTCCACAAGAGAAAGTGGGGAGGGGGGGGGGGGGGGCAGTGAGGATCCAACTTGGGACACGAGGCTTTAATACCATGTAAAGAACCAATTCAACCCAAAAGCTTAAGCTAGTGGGTGAAGGCTTTTTAATGGTTTATACTATTTTCTAACAACCATCATTAACCAAGGAGGAAAAGTTTGCATCTTGTACTATTACATGACTACCATTTTCCAGAGAACAAGGAATATTGATCAGTATGTAGCAATTTGATGTTTTAGCTCATACAACTCTGCAAATAAACATGACACTGGAGAGGAATATTGGAGGTGCAGAAATAAAAGAACCCACCAGTAATATAGGAATCTCAATATTTTGCAGTTCCTCTCTGATGAAATCAATCTACAAACACACAAGGAAAGTGAAGACTATAATTATACATCAATACACTGTTAAAGTAAATCTATCTAAATAAAGAATGGACAAGAATGTCAAGCATAAAAGCATGGAAATTAATGAAATGGATGAAAAATTTAAACCAAAAAACAAAGAAAGGAATGCATGTGTTTTAAACATTAGGAAATTTCAACATGCTAATCCAAAAGTGGTATTGCCTGTGACATAGTAGGAGAAATAACTCTAGGATCATAATTCTTGTTTCTGGTCAACAGTTGCCTAGACCACAATACGAACTGAAAGTTTAAAAACTCAACTTGCCACCGTTACCACACCATCCAACAATACATAGATAAACTAAAAGTTCAAAGAATGAAAGACTTCAAGTAATTCTGATTCCTTAATTTATTCAATTTTTTGTAGTTGACATCAAAAGGAGGGACACAGCTTGGTAAGTATCACCAACTTGTAAATGAAAATCAAAACAAACCATTTGTCAATCTATCTTACACTAGAACCACCCAATGATCTGTGAAGATCAAAATAGTAAGCATTGAATTACCTTATGATCGATTTGTTCTTGTAAAGTGAACAACCGTCCATGCTCCCAGTCCTAGCAACAAAACTCTGTGTAAGAGACATGTTATCGCCATCCCGGCAAATCAAACAGAACAAAAATGAACTTACCTTTTTTGATTGAGAGACATGGCCAATAGCTGATAGGTCAAAGAGAAACATGACTAGTAAGCATATTTGTGAATCAGTGTTCCCTATTAAAACTAACCAACCATAAAGAAAGAGCTACCATCACTTGCCTGTGACAGAAGCAGTTCCCCCAAGCTGCTCATACAGAAACTCCACAAAGTCCTTGTAGAATAAAACAACACCTGCAGTAAACAAAGATACCAAAAGCCACAACTAAAAAAAACATAACATGGAAACATAAGCACGCTAACAAACAATCTAAGCCACACCTGGGTTTCCAGGAACAAACACAACATGCAGACTTGGAACATCAGCTTGAATCTCCAATATTTCAGAGGTATAACTGAAAAAGAAACTTAAATTTAAAAAAATAATAATAATAATAATTGTCATCAGATTCGAAGTTGAGATTACATACCTTGACACATTGCATAATCGAAAATTAGCACGCCTTCTGGCCTTGGCATGCAAATTATTGTCCACACCCATGTCCTTATTCAAACACTTTGCACTAAACCTTGTCCTGGAAGAAAAATTTGTGAGAATGAATGGAACTTGTTTAATAATGTATAAAATTAGGGGATAGAAATAGCCGAAAATCTTATAGAAGAAAATTTGGGATAAATGGAATTGGCATATCCTATAGCAGCAAACATGTAACAGAAATGCGCATATGCAAAGCAATAATTGGAAGGGAAGGTACGTGGAACTGGAACAAGGAGACAGCAAAAGAGAGTGTGAGAGAGTTCGAACAGTCCAACGTGGAAACATTTGAATGCAATGCTCATAGCCTCATACGATGCAACAATAAATAATTAATTAATTAAGAGTCAACGTGGAAACATTTGGATGTGCCTTTGTTTTGGAAAGGGGAAACTATTTCATTTTACATGAGATAAATGTTCTCTCCTACACACATTTCAATAATTATTTCAATAATTATGTCATAATTTTCTTTTCTTTTCTTTTATTTTTACAAGTGGTGGAACCCACAAATTTATCACTATGACATGAAATAACTCTCTCATTTAACATGAGATTAATAAAATTCTTTTGGAAATATCTTAAATACTACAATAATATTGAGACTCAATGCATCATTTATTTAATTTGAAAATAAAAATATATATTTTTTATTATTTTACTTTTTTTTGTATGATTAATTTCCTCTAAAACCATCTCCTTTTATTTACTTTTAGAAGAGGAGTACATATTACGTTATTACCAAAGTTATGCTCCTTTTGTTTGAGGATAAAAAAAATGTTGCCACGAAATCATGATTTTCGTAAACATGGTGGTAAAGTTATTTTATTGAAAATGTTATTAAAAAAATTTAAAAATATTTGGTAGATTTAAATATTATCAAAATTTTGTCCTGGAAAATATATAAAAAATTTCAACATATAGGATTTTAAAAATAACACCCTTCTGGTATTTTTGAATGATATTTTGAAAAAAAAATTATACACAAAATAAAATTATGAAAAAACTACATTTTTGAAAAAAAAAATCAAAAACCTTATATCAAATATGGATAAATAGAATTATCATTATCACTTTTTCAAAAATCCCAAAAAATTCCCACCGTCAAACCTTCCCTTGCAATAACACGATATCGATATTTTATTGTGCATGCTCTTTTTTTTTTAGTACAATGTCCACGCTCTTTTTAATATATTATTGAGTAAATTTTACATAAATTTCATTAAATAAATAGCGACTCTAAATAATTTAAGGATAGCGTCTGCCCTCTAAACTACCAAAAAAAATTTAATAATTTAAGGAGATTCCCATAAAAGTAAAACTAATTAAACAATAAAGAATTTATTTGAAAATGTGTTTTATTAATTTCCGTATATTCTTATTTCTTTTAAAAAATAAATACTCGCTTAAAAAAAGAAAGAAATATTCTTTTATTGTTATTTTCAAGAGTTTTACTGCATCACACACACTTTTATAGAAAAAAATTATTTTATTTTATTTCTCATATTATTACTCTAAGAAAATAAGTATTTTCATGTAATATTATCATTTCTACTATTTACATTATTATATTTTAAAAAAGTTCAAACCATACCATTCGCTCAATTTACTTGGAAATTTAGGGAAATGATACTCTCATGTTGCATAAGATATTTATCTTATGTCATACACTCAGAATTTCGTGCCAAATTTTTCTTTTCTTTTTCTTTTTTTTAAATTGTGGATCCCACATATTTGTGTCACCCACATGAGAGTACTATCTCATGTAACATGAGATTAGTAAACCCCGGAAATTTAATACTTTGATGAGATAACCGGTAAGCAAAAGAATTGAAAAGGAAAGAATCTATCTTTATGTTAATAGAAATGATTCGTTTACAAAAAAATTTATAAGTTACGTTAAGTCTAACCGGCCATATATTCTTGATTGAAGTATGTCTGGTTAGACAATATAGTTTGTAAGAGTTTGTAAACAAAAAATTTGTAAATATAATATTTTCCTTATGTTAAATTAGAATTTATTTTTTTAGAGTTATTTATTTTCTATATCTATTATTTCTTAAAAAATAATTTTTATTATTTTTATTATTAACTTATCTTATTTTGAATTTAAATTCATCCCAATTTATTATTGTTTAAAAAATAATTTTTAATATATATAAGAAAGGGGAATTATACTTAGTTATTTTTATATAAATGTTTTTCTCACCATTAAATCAACAATTATAAATAATATTAAATAAGAGCTTTTAATTTAACGATAATAAAATGGTTATAACATATTTGTAAGTGAAAAAACTAAATATAACTTAGTGATTAACATCTCTCATATTATACGAGATAAAATTATTAAGCACGGAATAAGGTATGTGATTGATAAGAAAAAATAAGTGATAATAGCATCTGCCCAAAAAAGGAGAGGAACATAGGGTACGCGTAGTTTCAACATATATCTATTTTTATGTTAGGCCACTCCATTTTGTTATAGAGTGTGAGGAGAGGCAATTTGGTGTAACGTCATATGTTTCTCCAAGAAAACAAAAAATTCAAGAGACATATACTCTTTTGCGTTATCACTACGTAAAACTCGAATAGAAGTACTTAACTGAGTATTAATCTCAACACAAATTTTTCGATAGATAGAAACTAATTGAAAATATATTTTTTATTAAATAAACTCAAATACAACGAGAAAAATCATCATTAAAAGTCACAAAGTACTAAAAATTCAAAACAAACATAGTTCGACTTGAATCCCAAATATCAGAATGAACAGTAAAAAATGGAGCATTAGCTCTTTTATTTACTCTATTGGCAAAGGAGGAGCGAGTGTGCTTTCCTTTTTGACAAGACTGGCAATTTAAAGACTAGACAAAAAAGGAACCATACATTGAAGCTTGGAGAGACTTAATAACCAGACAATTGTGGATTAGTTCAGGAAAATCCGTGAGAGAGCACGCCACTGGAGAATGAGGCGAAGTCAGATAGTAGAGACCTTGTGACTCAAGACCCGCTCCAATCATCTTCCTCGTACTCAGATCCTGCATAGAGATATATTGGTCAGAGAAGCTAACAATGCATGAAAGAGAATAAATCAACTGGCTAACAGAGATTAAATTGAAGAGAATGTCAGGTATATAATAAATAGAGGTCAAGGTCAAATAAGAAGTTGGATCGGATTGTCCAATACCACTAGCAGAGGCCTTGGTGCCGTCAACAATAGTAACAAAGGGTAGATTATTAGAATAAGTAAGTAAGGTTAAGAGATCTTTATTACAGCAGAGATGATCAGTAGCACCTGAGTCTATTATCCAGGGTCCAAGTGATGTTTGAAGAAAACAAGCAACATGATTACCAGTATCCCAGGCAAGAGTCTGGGAAGAAACCCTCTTAAGAAGAGCCTCATAATCCGCACTTGAAATGGTTACTAATACAGTAGTTGGTGGCTCAACATTGGTCTGAGCAAAGTTGGCAGCTGGTGGCTTCAAGTAAGGGTACATCCTGTAGCAACATTCTTCAATGTGTCCAAGGTTCTGGCAATAGTTGCAACGAGGCCTCTGTCCACGGCCACGGCCACGTCCGCGACCGCGTCCACTATCCCAATTAGAATCATTGGCACAAGAAATAAGGGCAGTTGAATCAGTGGCTGGCACATGAACAGGTGTCGGTGTTGCTTTATCTTTAAGATTCAGGAGGCGCTGTAAAGTCTGTGATAGGCTAGGAGTCTTAACACTGGTTAGAATATTCTCACGAACACTTTCTAAATCCTCTGGAAGACCGAAAAGGGTTACAGCTATAAAGAAACACTCCACATGTTTCTTGTACTATGAGGCATCTCTAGCATAAGGTAACATAACTAAGAATTCCTGCATCAAAGAACGGATCTTACCAATATAAGCCTCCATTCGAGCATTTGGAGATTTGCGCAATTCCATTATTTGAGAAACAATATAGTAAAGTTGCTGAATGTCGTTAGTGTAGAGGCTTTTGGCTTCCTCCTATACATCATAGCAGGTCTCAAATGAGATGAAAATATCTATAATTGCTCGATCAATAGATTGCCAAAGGATGCTCAGGAGTTGTTCATCAATCTTTTCCCAATTAGGTTTTTGATCCTTGAGAATATTAGGAAACTTGGTAGTGAGATATTTCTCGTGTCCCTGACCAGTAAACCAGATCTTAATGGAGGTAGACCAAGTCTTGTAAGTTATAGATCTGATTAGTTTCATGGTTGTAATGGAGGAGACAGTACGGAGATAACGTTGGTAGTGCTTTTGTTCTCATTACTTGAGCCCTCCATCACAAATCAAATGTAAACTTGCAAAAAAATTAAAGAGGCAACTAGAGAATAATAGGGAAACAAGGAGTCGCACAAAAAAAACGTCACAAAAAGTGATCGAACAATGAGTTATTTACCATAATCTTCTTGTAGGATGAGACTCACAACAAACGGAGACCAGATCTTGAAAGAGAATGGGGAGGTGAGCAAGATGGTGGTGGTCCGGTCCAGAACGATGGTTGAACGCACCGGAAAAAGGTTGTTGTCACCAGAAAACTCCACTCCCGTGTGGAGGCACGTAGTAGCTCTGTTGGCGGCGTGACTTGGATAGAGTTGATCGCCTCTTTGTGTTGGTTCTGGTTGTGTAGGTGTTCGCTAAAAAAGTGCCCTGTCAGCGTGAACAGTGATGGATGATAGTTTACGGTGATGAATGATGATTCTTTCCGATGATCCGAGGTTGGAGAACTGAAAGTGGGTTGGCGGTATCATGCACAGCAGAATGACTTGCCGGAATGACGCACGACAAGATTTTTATGCGGAAGCTAGATTTCCCAAAACATAAACTCTGGTACCAACTTAAGAACAATGAAGCACGAACACTTAAAAAAACAGGGAGAGTCGTGTCCGATACGGCGACACGCTCCGACACGGTGTCGGACACGCGGTCAACTTTTTTCCGACACGTTGACCATTCCGACACACGAATTTGACCGAGTCTGATGCGGTCAAATGGCATTTTCGTAAATTTTTTAAATTAAAAAAAAATTAAAAACAATTATTTTTTAAAAAATTAAAATATATTAGTAAAGCTTCTACATGATCATATCAATTTTCTCCCCTTTTTTCCTTTAAGTAAATAATATATCATCTCAGCACCATCGTTGTCATTCCTGTTACGCGCTTACCATGTCTCATCCTCCCTAATCTCTCTCTAATCTGATCTGATCTCTCTCTCTCTCTCTCATCCCAGTTCCCGTTTTTTTATTAAAGCTTCCACCTTTTATAATGTTTGATTGTGTTCTTGATGTTCTTATTTTACAGTGTATTCTTTTAGTTTATGTTTTTGCCTTTTGTGAAGAACGCTGCTACAATTTTTGGTATTGGGTGTCGGTGAATTTTTTTGCTGCTGTTGCCACTGGTTACATCAGATTTTTCTTTTTTTTCTCCCTTTATGTAACACCTTGGATTCCGACTTTGAATCAATTTTTCTTATGTGATTTTGGATTAGAAAGGAGATTTGAAAGATAATATTTTGATGGGTATTATTATTATTTTTTTATTTTTGTTAAATTATTGAATATTAAATGAAATATACATTATATAATTTAAAAATATTATTTTATATTAAAACGTGTCCCAATGTGTCGAAAGCCATAATTTTTTAAGATTGACGTGTCGGAGTGTCGTGTCGTATCGTATCACATGTCGCATGTCGTGTCGGTGCTACATAGCTTAAGAATATGGAAATATGAATCTTGTATATTTTGTGTATAAGTGTACAAAAGAGTTCTTTATTTACAAAGGCTAAATAACCTAATAGGTTAAGTTGAAACCTAACCCAAATCCTAATATAAGGAAACAAATAATTACAGATTAGAATGTAAAAAAAACAGATAAAACTTTCATTTTTGCGGTATATATATGTGTGTGTGTGATAAAATCTTTTGATATCCGTGTCAAATTTCAAAATTTGATACCATTGTCAAATTTCAAAATCTAACACCAAATCTTAATTCTTGATTTTCATCAATTAACGGTTATTATTTATTGAGAATTAATAATTAATTAATAAATTTGATTGATGATAATTATAACCGTTGATTGGCGAAAATCAATAGTTAGAATTTGATATCAAAATTTTAAAATTTAATATCCTGGCCTATATATAATATATACTCATGCCACTTCTTTTTCCTTTATATATATACTTATGACACTTTTTTTTCTTTGTATATATACTCACGCCACTTTTTTTTTTCTTTATATATATACTGATGCCACTTTTTTTTTTCTTTATATATATACTCACGCCAATATATAAGGAAGTCAATTCGTCCCTTAACATCCGCGATCCTATAAAAATAAGGCTCCCTGCCGTAACCTTCACAATTGCTTGCTAAGCAAAGAATATACTTGGGCTTAGATATCCACTTGAATCACATATTTGGCCCCAATGTTACTTTTATATCTTTGTATGAACTAATGACGTCTTACAATAATAAAGTATGACTTTTCATTAAAAAATAAAGGCATGGAAAATCAAACTAATGACGTCTCCCAAATTATTGAAATCATTAGTCTTTAGCTCTTTCCTAATGGCTAATTTTTACTTTTAATATTTTATTGTTTGTAATGAGTTGTTAATGTGAAAAGATGGATATATCACGTCTCAAATAATATGTTATGAGTTAGTGTATTGTTCTGCCTCTTTTCTAGTGGTCTATTCTGGCAAGACCTTCCTGTGTGGGAATGTTACAGCGAAGATACTTGCAAAGTTATTCAGACATCTAATTTAACTCGTGTTTTATGAAATAAGAAAGGTATATTAAAAAAGGATAGGTTATATTTATAAAATTTTATTTTCAAACTCTTATAAATTAAAGTAGTATGCATTATGAGTAGTATAGTGTAATTTGTAAGAATTTATAAATAAAAAATTTATAAATATAATCGTGTTCATTAAAAAAAGATAATTGAAAGAAAGTGTTAGATAATAGTATAGATCACTAAAAAGACTTTCACCAATAACTTAAGTTTTTGGGTTGAATTGATTTTTTACATTATATCAGAGCTTCCTTGACTATAAGATCACGAGTTTGATCTTCACGGCCCTCCACTTTCTTGTGGAATTAAATAAAAGCACAAAAAAATAAACCAAAAATTATGCCCGTATAATATCCACTCTTTAAATTTAAAGAAGTTTTGCGTGAAGGAATATGTTAGAGGATAATATAAATCATTAAAAAGACCTTCATCCATTTTATTTTTGGATTTAATTAGTTTTTTTTTTTGACATAAAAGAGAGCAAAAATGAACTATAACTCTTATTTTATAAATTAAAATGTAAGATGAGCTAATCTTAATTATTAAATTTTATATTAATAGCTAAAGTTGACCATATGTGACACTAATCCATTTTATTTTTACCATTAGTGTACATAAGTCATTTTCACTTGTAAAAAAACTTTCATCTACAATGAAAATTTATAATAAGCCAATTTCTCGTTGACGTCTTGGAGTTGATGAAGGCTCGCTAACTTAGATGCAGCGTATCTGGTACCGATATCGACACGGGACACGTGATACGATATGACACGATACTTCGACATGTTAATTCTAAAAAATGTTAAATTTCGACACGTTAGGACATGTTTTGATATTAAATAATATTTTTAATTTATGTAGTGTATATTATATTTAATATTCAATAATTTAACAAAAGAATGAATCTAAACGTATAATATTCATAAATTTTGCAAAGAAACATAAGATATCCCAAATATTTATATTAAACTCAATAAAAAAATAATTGTAATCCAACGAATCTAATAGTTGGAACTAAAAACTCAACGCAACGTAATTTTCAAACCTTTTTTAAAATTTCTATAACGCGTGTTGGAGTGTCAGAGTGTCCGAGAGTGTCGGACACGACACGTCAGGATTTTGAAGTGTCGGTGCTTCATTTCATGCAGCTACTTAAGGGCTCGTTTGGGAACAGTGACCAAAATGCCACTGTTCATCAATTTTTTTACCTAAATATCACGCGAACAATGTTATTTCTGAATTTGCCACGGGGCAAGTTCGCTATCCAGTGTAGCAAACTCGATTTGCTAACGTGTCACGTTTTTAGTGGACAACAACTTGATTTTAACCAAGTTCGCCTACATGGTAGGCGAACTTCATTATTATTATTTTATAAAGATTTGATACTTGTTATCCACTAAAAATGTGACACGTCAGCAAACTGAGTTCGTTACACCGGGTAGCGAACTTGCCCCGTGGCAGATTGGGAAACAACACTGTTCGTGTGGCATTTAGATAAAAAAGTTGGTGAATAGTGACATTTTAGTCAGTGTTCCGGTTCGTTTGATTGTGTTTTGATTTTTGTTTTTATTTTTAAGACTGTTTTGTAGAATAATTATGGAAATAGTTATTTTCTGTGTTTTTCTATTTTGAAAGTTAAAAATTAAAATAGAAAATAAAAATCAACTCAGACATATTTTCTAAATTTGATTCTAAAAATAAAAAAATAGTTAGAATTTTTAATTTTTTTTTTACAAAATAGACTTATCAAACGAATTTTTTAATTTTTTTATTCTAAAAGCTAGAAAACTATATTTAAAAATAGGAACCAAATAAAGCCTTAATAAAAGAGAACTTTCGTAACTTTGTTCGTCTAATGACATCACCAATATTCCGACTGATTTCACACGCAGTAGAAATTTCCCAGGCTTGCTTTCCGTTTTGAAATTACTTAGCTAACTTGATTATCTAATCGTATAAGCATTGCATTTCCGAATCCCAAGGATCAAGTCAAAGGATGAGTGCAAGCCAAAGACATATAAACTAAAGGCTGTGCACAATCTGATCTATTTTCTGGTCCTTTATAATTTTTTAGTTTTGTGCAAGACTTACAAATAAATCTTTATAAGGAAAAAGTTTAATATATTGCAAAAAAAAAAAAAAATACCGTTTAAAAAATATTCTGATAAGATTTCACCAGTTTTTTTTTTTTTTTTTTTTGGTATCCAGATTTCACTAGTTTGTTTTTGGCTATTATAGTTTTTTTAGAGTTTATATATTAGTTCTTATATTTTTTGTTGTTTGAATTTTAATATCTCATTGTCTAAAGTTTAATTGAGATCAAATGATTTGTGATTAGAATAGAAGGTAAAATTTATAAATATAATTTTGAAATAAGATATAACTGAAAATAATAAAAAATTGAATATATCTTAAAACAAGTTCCTTCTAAGGAGCTTTTAACCTTTTTTTTCACTTATTATAATTTTTTTTTGTTATAATAGTTTTTATAAAAATATATTTTGTTAAACTTCTCATTTTAAAGAAAAGAGAAATTAAAAAATAAACTGTCAAACGGTCAATTAATCCACAGGTATTTTATAGTTAAATGTAAAGTCTAATAATTAAGGATGTTCATAGTTTTACCTAAACTGATTTTTTCCCTAATCAAATCGAATTTGATTAATCTGAATCGGTTTTAATTTTTCCGAATTGGCTCATGTTTTAAAAGTATTTTATAATTATACCAAAAAAAAAGTATTTTATAATTGATAATCGGTTCAATTTTGCAAACCAATTCTGAACAGACTCTTTTGGTTAGATTCGATTTATAAAATCAATTCGGTTCTTGAAATTGATTAAAAAAATGCATTTTAATTTGATTCAGTTCTGTTCAGTTCAATTCAATTATTTTGCACAGCCTTACTAATAATAATTAATATGAATAATATTTAGTGCAAAAGATAATATGATTAATAGTTAATTGCAATTCATTGATAATCTAAAAGTCAAATAAATAATCTAATATGAGCTTATAATTGGTTATAATTTCTCTCTAAAAAAACCAGGGCATTAAGAGGCATGACTTATACCATCAATTGATTAATAATGTAAGGAAAAATGTTTATTCTTTTAAATGACACAACTTATATCTTTCACTCTCATAAATAGGTGGGACCCATACCTTTTTTTTTCTTTGCCAATTCTCTTCTCTTTTATCTATCTCTTTCTTCCTCTTAAAATGACACAACTTTACGTCCTTCAAAATGATACAAATTTTACCCTTATAATAAATACAAAACGTTAAAAAAAAACAGCGCATTAAGAGGCATGACTTATAGGCATCAATTGATTAATCTAATATTATAAAATTAATCAGAAACGAGAATACTACTTCACATGGCAGAGGATTTTGACAGCTGATATAATCATATTATATGATATATCTACCAAAAGCTTCATGCTCTGCTTCATAACTCCTTCAACTGCCATATTCCTCATTCTTCTCTAGTTTTTTTTTTTTTTTAAATATATATATATTAAATAGGATTGAAATTTGAATCAATAATGTCAGGCATACTGTTCTCTTGCTACTAAGTCATGATGGGACATTTGGTAGAGGAGAATTTTTTTTTTACTAGAGAAATATAATTACTGGGAAGAGAAAATGAGTTTAGTAGGAAAGTTAAAATAAAGTTTGGTAGGCTGAAATATTATCCGAAAAATTAATTTAAGTTTTCTAAGTCTATGTTTGATTGAAGGTAAAATATTACTGAGATAATGAGTCTAAATTACTAAAGTAACCATTTTAAATTTTGAATGTGATATTTTTTATGAAATTTTACAAACAAATCACAATGGTTGGGCAAAGGATTTTCGTGGTTAATTTTTTTGAGTCTTATACAAATATGGTCTAAGTTGAAATAGCAATGGAAGTTGCCTGTACAAGAAAAATCCCTACCAAACACCCCCCTCAATGACTTTCTTTTTTATTTTATTTTTTGTTTTAGTGACATGGAATTGGTTAATATAGGGATTTATATTTCTTATGCAACATAAGAATAGCCTTCTTATGCTACACTCACATCATTTTACGTGCTAATATTTTTACCTTTTTTATTTGTTTTTTTCCAATGGGACTCACCTAAATATGTGTGTGTTGCAAAAATTCTCATCTTATATAACATAAGAAGTATAAACCCCGTTAACATATCATTGAAAATTAATTTGTATCATATAATAACTCAACAAGTCAGTCTATTTCGTTTGGTTGCAACTTACTATTAGAAGAGGCCTAATTAATTGCAACAACGGTGAGCAATGACGAACACGGTAGGACAAGAACCGGTGACCAATTTTGTCATAAATTATATTTTGTTCGCTCAACAACCGTCATTCATGAACAAGACCATTACTCATTGGATTATGCATAACTAAGCATAAACTAATCTTTTTTTTATTTTTTTTATTTGGGCACATAGAATACAAATATTTTACTCTGATTAACGTAAATATTAAGGAAACACCTATAGTTGCCAAATGGACTTATTAGAAGAGCATGCCTTAACTATCAAAAGATGAATCCGTTTTAGAAGAATCGCTGAGAGTTGCGTCTATAAAATTAAAGAGAAGCGTGTTGCAAGAAATCCCGCTTAACCTTTTAACTTTCCTCTGAGTTTCCTATTTTTCGAATATTAAGAAAAGTCGAAGAAAACAACATTATTGCGTTTCTACATATATATATATACGACGTTTTGTTTGCCTCTATTCTCAAAGCTTCTTCATCATTCTTTCTGTTTGAAAGTCTCAACTTGCTAGCGGTTTGAACTTTGGGTTCCTCTGACTCAGTCAAACGCGGGACTCAGAACCCAGTCGTAGGTTGATTGGATTCTCGTAAAACAACAGGTAAATGCTGAACAAATATTTCCCATGTTTTTTTTTCCTTATTTGATGGGAAGCTTGCTTCAATTTCATAGTTACACGGTTGTTGTTTGTTGATGCAGTAGGAGTTGGAAATGTTAGGAGATTTCATTACTCGATGTCTTATGTAAGTATATACTTTTTCTTCTTGTTTCAATTTATGATTCTTCTCTATATGTTCGAGGGATTGTTGTTGTGTTATCTAATAATCTTCTATCATTTTGGATTTTAGATTGCTTCTGGGATATGCATATCCTGGATTTGAATGTTATAAAACTGTTGAAAGAAACAGAGTTGACAATGAGGAACTTCGCTTCTGGTGTCAATACTGGTACACGAATTCACCTTCTCCTTCTTTGGCAATATAGTTCTTAAATGATCCTATTTGGTTTTTGATTGATTGTGTGATTGTTATAACTTATGGCACTAAGATTACATAACAATTTTGAAGATATGGGATAATGGCAAGGATGGTTATAATGTAGAAGAAATGGGCATACCTTTGATAATAATGATTAAGAATTAAAAAAATAAGTCTTTGAGTCTACGCCAAGAAAGGGATATTCTTTATTAATATCCAAAGGAAGGTCAATACCTAGAAAAGTAGAGCAAACTGAGAACCGAAGCATGTGCACCATTATGAATTTGTGTAGAGCATGTTAGGCCCTGTACAAGTTATACATATTATAAGATACCGGTGTACGGTATAAAATCACCCCATCATAAGCTAATTAGGTGTCCTCTTTCTTACAAAATGGAGTTAAGACTGAGAAAAGAACCTGATTTTATGGGGGAAATGTGGCATGTGGATGATATATTGCAGCAAATTCATGTTGAATTATCATGTCATTGTCGTGTCATTGAGGTGGTTTGAGCATGTAATGAGAAGCCCCTGGATGCTCCCGTAAGAACAAAAGTTCGTTACTAAGAGCTCAACATAAAAAAAGAGGTAGAGGTAGACCGAAACGTACTTAGGGGAAGGTAGTAAAACAAGATTTAATGGAATGAGATATAGATTGGCGGACGGTATGCCTTAGAACAGAATGGAGAAAAGCTATAAGCATGGTGGAGGGTTAGACCCGTTGTTATTCCTATGTGCCAAATCACCCCATCATAAGCTAAATTTTCCCTTCGTTTCCCCTCTTCTTCTTTTCCTTACTTTTTTACTTTTACTTTTATATATATATATATATATATATATATATATATATATATATTATTACTATTCTAGTTATTTATTTTTATTTGTTACCTTTATGATTCTTTTTTCAACCTTTTTTATCTTTCAGCAAATTCATGTTGACCCCAAATAATTTGGGATAAAGTTGGTGTTGATGTTGGAATTTAGTGTTAGTAGCTCTGATGCATGTCTTTGTGCATCATCAATTTGCAGGATCATTGTAGCACTCTTTACAGTACTAGAAAAGTTTGCAGATGTACTTATTGGATGGTGAGTGCTTCACTTTTTAACCATTTTGTTTATTGTTGAATTTTGGTTTTATATTTGTGCAATAAATTGATGCCGAATCTTTATGAAGGCTGCCACTGTATGGAGAGATGAAGCTTGCGCTCTTTATCTACTTGTGGTATCCCACAACTAAGGTAAGAGCATAACCATGCTCCTTTGGATCCTTTAACATACTCGTTTTCTTAACACTTTTTTTTGTTTGTTTTTTGACTTTTCAAATCTTTTCATTTACTTAGGAAGATGATATAAATGTTGCTTAATGCAGGGGACGGGCCATGTTTATAATACTGTGTTGCGGCCTTATGTATCAAAGAATGAAGGTGACATTGACAAGAAGTTCCAAGAGTGGAGAGCCAGAGCATGGGATTTGGCCATTTTTTATTGGCAAAACTGCACAGAATTGGGGCAGTCAGCGTTTTTCCAAGTTATCGACCACTTGTCTGCTCAGTCTAAAAGATTTTCCGGCAAAACCTCCACTAAGGTGAATTTCCCTTTTGAATAGTAACGTCCTAATTTCTGAACCATTTTGCAAATTGACAATTCGAACGTTGTTGATAAACAAAGTTGCAATTGAAACTTAAAAGGCTATCGATGTAGTTTTTAAAATGCGTGTGGCATGGAGCTCTACAATGACCGAGTACCAAGAAATAGTAGAATGTGACACAAAAGTTTTAGCATCGGCAATAGAGAGTAATGCTCTAATGATTGTAGACATAACCATAAGACCATATAGATATGGTTCAACATTTCATAGTAAATCATACATTTGACCATAAATAAACTAGACAAGATCACTGCATAATTTATATAGCATGTCATTTTTTTATGCATATATTATTTGCTGACAGTACTGTTACTAAGGATAGTACTACATTGCAGAAAAAAGACAAGCATGACCTTCCAACCCCGAGTGCCCCACCATTGCCTTCAATACGATCGTCTTTCTTTGAGAACAACCAAAATAATATCACAAGCCGCAAGAAAAAGTAACACAGTATGGAGGGCAATACGATGATATGCAAATTTGAAGCAAACGCTGACAATGAGGTAGGACTAGAATTGTGACATTTTTTGTACATACTCATATTAAAAAGACAAAGGGAAAAAAAAAAAAGAAATCAGCATCCATTAACCATTGGCAATACTTAATTCTTGTAACATATGTGCTGAAGATTGCTTTGTTTTTGTACCCCATCTTAATTGATTATTATTTTATTTGATTGTACTTTGAGTTTAAGGCCATAACAATTGAGAGACAAAAGCAAAGCTAAAAAAGTTAAATAAAAAGAAAAGAAAAAGGGTAAGATATCCCATTCTTGAATCTTCAATTCAATTGGACACAAAACAAAGGACTTGCACTCTCCAACATGAAGTGTAGCATTATGTGTGTACTTGGCCCCCGAAAGCGTTGAGTATTTGATTGAAAATTCTGGAACAACCGGTAACTAGGCGGTCATAGAGGAAGCTGAAACGAGATGTGGCGGAGGAGAGTCTGCGCCAGAGGCCGCGGAGGAAATGTGAGGCGGAGGAGCCTCTAGGGGAAACCGACACTGGCAGAAGATAAGCCATAGCAATTTGCTTAACGAGGGGGTTACGAATGGAGACCTCGTAACCGGAGCCGGCGGCGGTGGGGGAGTGCATGGCGGCTTGGTAGGAAGGGAGCACATCTTTGAGGGAAACGTAAGATGAGACGGGGGATTTTCGAGTACCCGAATCCAAGCTGGTGGTGCGATAGGGTGCCGTTGCTTGGGGAGAGTGTTTGTTGGCCGCCACCACTGATGTGGCAATGGAGTGGCGGCGGCGGAGGATTGACGACTCTGGCGGCGGAAGGGTGGTGGAGGTGCCATTGGTGGAGTCCGCCATGATTTTCTTACAGGGGAATGTGGGGCATTGAGTAACACTTGCTGGAATATATAGAAGGAAACATAAGTGAGGAAATCAAAACTGATTCTAATTACATAAAAATAATAATTATATTAATTAAATACATATATTGTAACGTTATCGCAATCTTTATTTACCTTTTTGTGCATCTTTTATCTTTTTTTAAAATCTGATTCTCTTTTATTTGGTAGTGAGAAAAAAAAAATCTGATTTTCTCTTCTAATTCAAATTGAACCAATCCTGATTGATTATTTCAGTCTAACAGTGAAAAATACTTCACCCTTTTTTGTATTTGTACAAACATTTTTAATCTTACATAACTATTGCAGTACCCGTGCGATGCACGGAGGAAAAAGATCAAAAAATTTGTCGGCATCTGTCGTCGCTTAATCGCTAAAAGAAATAATCGTGTTAATATTTTGTGCTATCTAGGGAGGTGAAACAACAACAACCCTGACATATGAATTTGTTTTTATCTACCACAAATAAAATCTGTGACATACTCTATATTTGATTATTTTCATATATAATAATGCATACAACATTTAAAGTGATGAAAATATGATATGGAGATTGTCCTACCAGAAAAAAATAACAAAAAATGAGAAAAATTCTTGCACTCGATACTATCCAGAACACTTATCAATCATCTATACGCTCAATTAATAATAAGATATCTTAATATACTGAAATGCATATATTGTAACGTTATTGCAATCTTTATTTATCTTTTTGTGCATCTTTTATCTTTATTTAAAATCTGATTCTCTTTTATTTGGTAGAAAAAAAAAATCTGATTTTCTTTTCTAATTCAAATTGAACCAATCCTGATTGATTATTTCAGTCTAACAGTGAGAAATATTTCACCCCTTTTTTGTATTTGTACAAACATTTTTAATCTTATATAATGTTTTGACAACCAAAATAAGGTTGTTACCACTGGATTAGATTAAACAAAAAATTATTGTTTTATTTATTTTATAAATGTTTTTTATAAAAGCAAAAATATTTCTTAAAAAATATTTATGACTTTTTTTTTAAAACCAGTCATTCAAATTTTTTTTTTTCTGCTCTTTTTTTTTTTCTTAAAAAAACAAAGTACATTCAAATTAACTCATAGTAAAAGTGATGAGAAATTGCAGATTCCCTTCGGCGTTATCATTTCGTATCGTATTTGTTGAAATATATAAAAATCATTAATGTAACATGATATGCTTTCAGCATATAGATATTTCAGAGTAAAAAGAATAAGGATTTAACAGTAATTCAGTAATAAAGGTTATTATTTTTGTTGAATTATTAATAATTCATATTCAGACACACTTTCACTGATTATTCTATATTTTTATAGGTTAATAGATAAAGAAATTCAAAAATTTGAAAATAAATTGAAATTTGAATTCAAATTTTAATTCAAAACTATTTTAATTAAATCTTTCCGTTATATGTTTCTATAATAAAGTTTTAATTAAATCTTTCCGTTATACGTTTATGTAATAAAATTTTAATTAATTCTTCCATTATACGTTTAAATCATAGGGGCAGTTTTGGAAAGTTGAGAAGGTTGGTTGGTTGGCTATTTAAAGGGTGGTAATTAATGTCGTGTCCTATCGTGTCACGTGTCCCGTGTCGATATCGGTGCTATGTATGTTATAATCAATGAATATTAATAATTATAAATATTTTTAAATTTGATAAAAGTACAAAGGAGGGGTTACTTTTTCCTTTACATCTTTTTAGAACCCTAAGGTTGATTTGATTGGATCCAACAATTATAAAAGTGGTTGTAAGAAAAAATGTTATAAATATAATCTCCCTCTAAAATTATGACTTCTAAATTTTTTAATAATTTAAATTAGAACTTAGAGGAAGGTTATACTTACAATTTTTTTTACAACTCTTACAACCATATCTTAACACCGTTGATTTTCGTCAATCAATAGTTATTATTTTCGTAAATTAAACTTATTAATTAATTATTAATTCATAATAAATGATAACCGTTGATTGGCGGAAATCAACGGTATTAAGATATGGTTGTAAAAGGTTGTAAATAAAAATAGGTCGTAAGTATAACCTTCCTTTAGAACTTATATATATAAGGGAAAATATTTCTGCAGTTAATGTAGATAAATTACTTGCATTTATTCCCAAAACGATATCATTTTGGTATTGAAATCTTAAAAAATTATAAATATAAAGACCATTATAACCCCGAAATAGATTAATTGAATTTACAAGATTTGATATGACAATATGAATATATAAAACTTGAAAGGACAATATGAATTTATAAGATTTTAAAAAATCATATGAGTTTTTAACAAATATTCAAAATTACAAGAGTCAATAAATAAATTGTAATGATATTAATAAAAAAAGAAAAACCTAATATATTTTTTAATAAACATTCAAAATTGCTAAGTAATAGCTCTCTACATATTTAAATTTATATTAGTCCTCTATGATTTAGCATTTTCTCGTTACTGTTCTTGGATTTGATAAATTAATTGAAAATTATCTTCTTCATATGGTATCAGAACTATGCACATATGATTATAAGACCTAATTTTTGTATTTATTAAAATAATTCTAAATTTACAAATAGAACCTAAAGTTCATGAAAAAAATTCGTTTGAAATTTTTTGCAATTGATCTTGAAAATCTTGGGATTTTTGTTCAACGTGATGAGAGTTTTCTAAACATATATTGTATGCATGATTTCATTTAGTATTTTAAGAAAATTTTGAATCTGAATTCTGAGTTTTGTTGGTTGAAATTTTAGAAAGATTTCAAATGATTTTCTATCGATACATTGAAACATTAAATTGCTTTGGAATTTTTGAAAAACAAGTTTTTAGTTATCTATTGAGACCAAAATTGTTTGAAATCGTCTCCTATAGCAGCAAAAGAATTTCGTTCATGAATTAATTGTTACGAAATATAGGATTTATATAAGTTTCAATCTTATTTAAATTTATATTATTTCATTTATGAAAAATGGTTTGAAGATTTTAATTTCCCAATTTTTTCCCACCGTTTTATGTTATTTTTAATACAAAATTCATACCTTTGAAGCGTGTTGAACAATTTAGCACAAGAGTCGCATAGGTCATTTTTGGATAATCGATTACAACATAAAGCCGTGATAGATATGGTTCTACATTTCATAGTAAATCATAGATTTGACCATAAATTTATATAGCCTGTCATTTTTTTATGCATATATTATTTGCTGACAGTATTGTTACTAAGGATAGTACTACATTGCAGACAAAAGACAAGCATGATCCTCCAACCCCGAGTGCCCCACCATTGCGTTCAATACGATCGTCTTTCTCTGAGAACAACCAAAATAATATCACAAGCCGCAGGAAAAAGTAACACAGTATGAAGGGCAATACGATGATCATGCAAGTTTGAAGCAAACACTGACAATGAGATAGGATCAGAATTGTAACACTTTTTTGTACATACTCATTAAAAAGGCAAGGGAAAAAACAAAGAAAAAAAAGAAAAAGAAATCAGCATCCATTAACCATTGGCAATACTTAATTCTTGTAACATATGTGCTGAAGATTGCTTTGTTTTTGTGCCCCATCTTAATTGATTATTCTTTTATTTGACCGGACTTTGAGTTTGAAGCCATAACAATTGAGAGACAAAAGCAAAGCTAAAAAAGTTAAATAAATAAAAAAAAGATAAGATATCCCATTCTTGAATCTTCAATTCAATTGGACACAAAACAAAGGACTTACACTCTCCAACATGAAGTGTAGAGTTTATGTGTGTACTTGGCCCCCGAAAAAGTGAAATATTTGATTGAAAATTCTGGAACAACCGGTAACTAGGCGGTCATAGAGGAAGCTGAAACGAGATATGGCGGAGGAGAGTCTGCACCAGAGGCCGCGGAGGAAATGTGAGGTGGAGGAGCCTCTAGGGGAAGCCGACGCTGGCCGAAGGTAAGACATAGCAATTTGCTTAACGAGGGGGTTACGGATGGAGACCTCGTAACCGGAGTCAGCGGTGGGGGAGTGCATGGCGGCTTTGTAGGAAGGGAGCACATCTTTGAGGGAAACGTAAGATGAGACGGGGGATTTCTGAGAACCCGAATCCAAGCTGGTGGTGCGATAGGGTGCCGTTACTTGGAGAGAGTGTTTGTTGGCCGCCACCACTGATGTGGAAATGGAGTGGTGGCGGTAGAGGATTAACGGCTCTGGCTGTGGAAGGGTGGTGGCTGTGCCATTGGTGGAGTCAGCCATGATTTTTTCTTACAGGGGAGTGTGGGGGCATAGAGTAACCCTTGCTGGAATATATAGAAGGGAACATGAGTGAGGGAAATCAAAACGTGATCCTAATTATATTAATTAAATACATATATTGTAACGTTATTGCAATATTTATTAGTTTTATAAAAGTTATGATATAGAAAAAGTGATTGTGTAACGTTAGAGAGATTCATTTTGCGTATCTTAATTTTTTATTATTATTTTTTGTTTTAAAAAATGTGAACCCCACAAAATGTTGTGTGTGTAGAAAACTTTGTTATGTAATGCTAAAGGACAAAACGAAAACCCATCTTTATTTACCTTTTTGTGCATCTTTTATCTTTTTTTAAAATCTGATTCTCTTTTATTTGGTAGAAAAAAAAAATCCGATTTTCTCTTCTAATTCAAATGGAATCAATCCTGATTGATTATTTCAGTCTAGCAGTGAAAAATATTTCACCCTTTTGGTATTTGTACAAACATTTTTAATCTTATATAACTAGTGTAGTACCCGTGCGATGCACGGAGAAAAATATTAAAAAAAATTGTCGGCATCTATCGTCACTTAATCGCTAAAAGAAATAATCGTGTTAATATTTTGTGCTATCTAGGGAGGTGAAACAGCCACAACCTGACATAGGAATTTATTTTTATCTACCGCAAATAAAATCTGTGACATACTCTATATTTGATTATTTTCATATACAACAATGCATATAACATCTAAAGTGATGAAAATATGAGATGGAGATTGTCCTACCAGAAAAAATAACAAAAAATAAGGAAAAATTCTTACACTCAATACTATCCGGAATAATTATCAGCCATCTATACGCATAATCAATAATAAAATATCTAAATATACTGAAATAAATATAACAATTATTTTAGTCTATCAGTGAAAAATATTTCACCCTTTTTGTATTTGTACAAATATTTTTAATCTTATATAATGTTTTGAGAAACAAAATAAGATTGTTACCATTACCACTAGTAGTCATTTTGAATGGGCTTCCAAAAAAAATGGTTTTTATGTCTTATTTATTTTATAAGTATTTTTTATAAAAGCTAAAACTATTTAGTTTTTGAAAAAAAGAAATATTTAATTTTTGAAAAAATATTTGATTTTTGACTTCTATTTTTTTAAAAAGCTAAAAATTTTAGCTTCTAAAAAAATATGTTTTTGACTTTTTTTTATGACTTCTATTTTTTCTAAAAATAGGCATCCAGACACATTTTTTTTAGAATTACTTTTTCTTCTTCTTAAAATCAATCTTTAGAGAGAAAAAAACTCATCCGAATTGTCTCTAAGTAGTAAAAGTGAGAAGGAATTGTGAATTCTCTTCTCCATCATTGTTTGGTATTCAACTCCCATTAATAAATTTGTATAATTCTTTAATTTAAAAAAAATTAACGAACCATATAAGTGAATATAATAATGTTTCGTTTTTATTAATTGATTGTGATGATGAGATAATTAAGTTTAATTATCATATTATGGATATTCAAATTATTGTAATTAATTTAATTTGATTAACTTTAAAATTTAAAATAATTGTTTTAATCAATTAGATTCTTGCTATTTATAGTATTAATTTTAAATTTTAATTTATGAAAGTTTTAAGATATTTCTAATATATTATTTATCTTAAATAATTAATTATAATACGGTAATTATAACTAATTTAATATGTGATGGGTATTTTAATTCACGTTATTTTTTCAAATTGATTAGCTTTTGTATTTGGGTTAAGTTAGTCTCAAGTAACATAAGATAAAGAACTTCTCCTACTGATCCTTCGACATCCGTGCTTATTTTTTTTTTCTTTTTAAAAAATCAATGGAGCCCACACATATTGACACTACTAGAAATGTCTATATTTTCGACGGAATTTTTCGACGGAAAAAAATTTCGTTGGACTCTTCGACGGAATTTTCCACGGAATCTATTTTTCGTCAAAAATTTCAACGGAAAACAGATTCCGTAAAAAAAATTCGACGGAAAAAGAAATTCCGTCGAATATTTTCGACGGAAAAGGAATTCCGTCGAAAACATCTGAAACAAATAAAAGAAAAATAAATTATATTTTGTGCACTTTTCGACGGAATTTCAATTCCGTGGAAGATTTTCGACGGAAAAGAAATTCCGTCGAAAACTTTTGAAAAAATAAAAGAAAAAGAAATATATTTTGTGGATTTTTTGACGGAATTTCGATTCCGTGGAAGATTTTCGACGGAAAAAGAATTCCGTCGAAGATTTTTGAAAAAAAGAAAAAGAAAAAGAAATTATATTTTGTGGATTTTTCGACGGAATTTCGATTCCGTGGAAGATTTTCGACGGAAAAGGAATTCCGTCGAAGACTTTTGAAAAAAAGAAAATGAAAAAGAAAATATATTTTGTGGACTTTTCGACGGAATTTCGATTCCGTTGAAGATTTTCGACGGAAAGGATTTCCGTCGAAGACTTTTGAAAAAATAAAAGAAAAAGAAATTATATTTTGTGGATTTTTCGACGGAATTTCGATTCCGTGGAAGATTTTCGACGGAAAAGGAATTCCGTCGAAGACTTTTGAAAAAAAGAAAAAGAAAAAGAAAATATATTTTGTGGACTTTTCGACGGAATTTCGATTCCGTTGAAGATTTTCGACGAAAAAGGATTTCCGTCGAAGACTTTTGAAAAAATAAAAGAAAATGAAATTATATTTTGTGGATTTTTCAACGGAATTTCGATTCCGTGGAAGATTTTCAACGGAAAAGGAATTCCGTCGAAGACTTTTGAAAAAAAGAAAAAGAAAAAGAAATTATATTTTGTGGATTTTTCGACGGAATTTCGATTCCGTGGAAGATTTTCGACGGAAAAGGAATTCCGTCGAAGACTTTTGAAAAAAAGAAAAAGAAAAAGAAAATATATTTTGTGGACTTTTCGACGGAATTTCGATTCCGTTGAAGATTTTCGACGAAAAAGAATTTTCGTCGAAGACTTTTGAAAAAATAAAAGAAAAAGAATCTTTATGGATCAGCAGGTACTATAATCTGTGTATAATAGCCTGAACTAGTAACTTCATTGATAGATATATCACCCGTCTTTGAACATTACATCTAGACAATTACGGTGATAGATAAGAAAGGAGAATTGAGTGGAACAAAATGATTGGCAAAACACAATGCCATCGCTCTTCATTATAGGAAGCCATTATTCTTTGGGACAATGTGTTTTATTTTTGGTTATTAGCAAAGCTAAAGAGATCTTGTATGATTTTCCATGGTTAATAGGAATAAAGAATTGCTAGAGTGCAAGTATTTAACGTTTTAAGACATGAGTAGTGCATTGTTTAAAGGCATGCCCAATAAGAATAGTCACTAGAAATATTGTGCGCATTGCATTCTTAGTTTCTGCAACAAATTAAGTTTTGTTGAATGTTGATTAACTGTTTCCCCTTGGATAAGCAGGATGAAATTATACCACATTTGGAGCCAGGACGCCTACCGTCCACTCTTGATCCTGACGCAATACAACCACCTGACAAAGGGAAAAAATTGAACCAACGCCCTGTGCGAATAAGTGCGTGGAAACTTGCAAAATTGGATTCTAATGAGGCAGCTAAGGCAGCAGCTAAAGCTAGAGCATCATCATCTGTGCTTCGTCCAATTAGTTCTCGATCTCATGGATATGATGTTGATCATTTATCAAGTAGCAATGTGAGTGGAAGAAGCAGCCCAATTAGCAATCAAGGTTTTCATAACAAATATGATACAGCAGGGACATCAAGGTTATCTCCTTCCAAGAGCTCATACCCGCCTAGTCAAGCAAGCAAGGAAGATTTAGATACATGTCAACACAGTATGAGTAACTTCAGCAGTCCTCAAGTCTCCAACTTAACTCCTTCACCAATGCAGAATCCAGGTTTGAGCAGAGATCATTTCAACCCCATGTATCAACAACCATCGGGAAATCAGTCTCCTTCCTCAGCAAAAGAAACTGAAGGGAATATAAATCCAATTCAAGAAAATGCTGCACGTGTACCAATGAGAAGTAACAGCTTAGCTGTTTCAGAAAACAGAAGATCGTCGGTATTTTTGGCTTGCTTATTGTATTTAGCATTTCTTGGTAACTGTGTGATACATCATTGGTTTCTTTTTAGCATTAGATTATTGATTTTTGCATTTTGCTCTGAAACAGGTGGACTTTTACTTCATTTATTTTGGGGTAAGTAATGTCTATGTTTGTCATGCCTATAATCTAGTTTGTAATCTCTGGCTCTCTGCTATACACTTGTCATTGTGATCTTGATATTGTAGTTGGACATGTTATCCATCAAACTGCAGGCACTTAGGGTTATATATCTTTCAAATAATATTCCAGTAAACCCCAACAGCCTAGGACTTTGCTCAGCACCTCACACGGCTTGCATACACAATAATTGTAAGCATACTTTAAAGCTACTTGAATTGTTTACCAAAAAAAAAAAAAACTACTTGAATTGCATTGGACTTTGAATCATATTAAAATCATGATAAGATTTTGGCCACTAGTTGTTATCCTTGCACTTGAAAGCTCATCGACAATCTAAAGTGGTCAAAACAATATTAAAAACAATATATGCTTGTCTATCACTTTTAGTAATATGTGCACTTTCTTTATTGACTAATAAAATTTTTAATTTAATTAAAAAGGCATATATATATTGACTTATATATATATATTATAATTAACTTAAGTTTTATATATATACATATATATCTAACGTAACTTATATATATATATTGACTAATTATATAACTAACATAACTTTTTCCCCAGTGTGCAAATTGTGATATGTGCTTGTCTATCATATTGTGTGAAAAAATATTTTAGAACCTTCCTCAATGTGCAACCCGCTCTCTCCATGCTCTTTTGCATTTATCTACAAAATCAAGTCTTTGACCATATAAAATTTCAATAATCATCTTTCTTGTAGTCAAACTGTGATTCATGATTATTTTGCGTTAATAAGTTATCATTAATATAGGAACTAAGTTGTTTAATATCATTGTTTACAATCTTTCTATGCATGTATCAGGGAGGGTTCAAGTCAAAGAAGAAGAAGAAGATAATGATGATCCTGATAAAGAAGACAGTCAAAGAGGTAGAAAAAAGCCAAGAAGGATTCAAGTCAAAGAGAGCCTTGACCAGGGAGGAATATTTTAAGTTCACTCACTTAAAATCATTATTCATGTGTATGAAGACGAGGATTCTGATCCTAATTTTGCAAAACTTATCACTCTTAGGTCTTTATATTTGGTGAAATTGAATATTGTATGTGTTGGAATAGAAGGATTGTATATTGATGTGTTAATTTTTATTATTAGATTTATACATGTTACAATATATACTTATTGTACACCGTCAGTTAATTGTATAAGTCTTTTTTTAATATTTAGCCTAATATATATGATCATATGGACTTTTTGGCCTTTAATGTACTAATTAATAAGATTTCATTTTGATATGTTGTTTACATTGATTATATTTTTTTATTTGGCGCAATACAGAAATTGGAATTAATTTTGTAGAGAGAAATTAAAAAAAAAAATCATAATTTTTTTGACAGAATTTGTTTTCCGTCGAAAATTAATACAAGATTTTTTGACGGAATTTCATTCATTTTCTGTCGAAAATTTTCGACGGAATTTGTTTTTCCGTCGAAAATTAATACAAGATTTTTTGACGGAATTTCATTCATTTTTTGTCGAAAATTTTCGACGGAATTTGATTTTCCGTCGAAAATTATTACAAGATTTTTCGACGGAATTTCATTCATTTTCCGTCGAAAATTTTCGACGGAATTTAGTTTTCCGTCGAAAATTATTACAAGATTTTTCGACGGAATTTCATTCATTTTCCGTCACAAATATTCGACGGAATTTATTTTCCGTCAAAAATTTTCGACGGAATTTTTCGACAGAATCTCATTTATTTTCCATCGAAAATTTTCGACGGAATCTCTAATTCTGTCGAAAAAAAATTTACCCACGAAGAGAAATCCGATGACTTCATTTTCGTCGATAATTCCGTCGAAAACTTCATTTCCGTCGATAATTCCGTCGAAAACTTCATTTTCGACGGAATTTTAACCATTTTCTACGGAATTTTTCCGTCGAAAAAAAATCATTTTTTAGTAGTGTGAGTCTATCACATAAGACTCATTATCTCCTATAGCATAAGAATAATAATTTCCTTTGTATTTACCATAGTTATTTTGAATAATTAGGTTTTTTATCATTTGTAAAAAAAAATTAATCTAAATGTTTTGTAACACAGACTATTTTTATTGACTTACTTAAACTATCTGAGTCCCTCCTAAAATAGAGAGCACAAATATAATTACTTCAAAAGAGAATATCATTATTTTTCCTTCATTACTTATGCATAAATAATAGCCTTGACTACCAATAATTTTTTTTTTTTTGTAAATATTGATTACCAATAATTTAATTAACCAAGATAATTACATTAAGTATTAGATTTAATACATTTAAATCAATTATAATAAATTAATTACCCATCATATCCTAATTGAATCTATTTATCTAGTTATAATCAATTAAGATGAAAAATACCATTGTATCCATATATTTAATTAACTAATTAAATTTTAAATTAAACTATCGCACAAATTTTAGTGAAGCAGTTGGTTACATGGTAACATCCTCAACAGCACAGACACGTCTTTTTAAAAAAATTTGCGTGTCACCAAACTCCTTTGACACAGGTGGTAAAGAATCTATGCCCCTTAACCAGATGTCTCGAGTTCGAGCCCTATGAATGGAAAAAAAAGATTTGGGAGAGCCGCCCTCGAAAGGGTCCGACGATACTTTTGAGTTTATTCAAAAAATAAATAAATTTGCGTGTCCAACATGGACACACTCCGACATGCGGTCAATATTTTGGGACACGCGATCAACTCTCCGATACGTTTTTCGGACACACAATCAATTTTTTCCGACACGCGGTCAAAGTTCTGACACGTTATTTTTTAGTCTTAATTTTATTTTACGAACTAAATAATAAAAAAATAATTTATAAATTAATTTTTTTCTGTTATGATTTTCGACATGAAAAATTAACAAAGTACGAAAAATTATTTTTGTTTATATTTATATTATGAAATTTAAATATTTGATTGGTTGTATAACTTATTATAGACTCTTATATGTATTAATATAAACTATATTATATATATTAAAAAATTTATTTAATATCAAAACGTGTCTCAACGTGTCGTGTCGTGTCTCTTGTCCCGTGTCAGTGTCCGTGCATCATAGGTAACATCTATGTTTCAAATTTTTATTAAAGTTGAGCAAATTACTTTTACACATCTTTGATTGCCATATATTTAGGGGTGTTCATCCGATGCAAACCGCGGTACCGAACCGAAAAATCAATAACCGAATAAATCGAAAATCGAAAAAAATGCAATTTTTAATTGGATCCAATCCGAAAATCGATCCAATATATTAATTTTTATCTACCTACTTGGGTCTTTCCCCAATCATAGCTCAAAAATTTATAAACTCAAAACCCATTAATCCAACAACTAAACCCAAGAAAAAACTAGTCACGTTTCATCAATAAATTTTCATCTGTGTAGAGCTTCATATCTCATTATCCAGAAAATAATAATAATTATATTATCATGATGCTTTTGTATTTAATTTTTTTTTTACAAAACTAGTATATACGAAAGATGTTATTTGCAAAATAATTATGAAACAAATTTTAGGATTTTTAAAAAAGCGAAAAATGATCAAATCCAAATTGAAAAAAATTGGATTAGATCGGATCGGATTTGAAAAAAAAATCCAAATCGAATGGATGATTATATCACATGATCAAACCGAAGGGATTAGATCGGATGATTTTTGCTTCCAAAATTGATTCAATCGAGACCGCGAACACCCTACATATATTGGATGACTTTTAAACCAAATCAATATGTTTGAAAAAAAATTTATTTAATTCATTTTAAAAATATATACTCTAAATAATCCTATATATTGATCCACAGAATAAGTCTCACGTTAACCATGCGACAACTAGTGCCAAGATGGAAGTCTCGTGCGTGATAAATGTACGAGACTCTTATACATTTGTACCGAGGGACTCAAGAGTCTCGTATGTTTTTCATATGAAACTTTCGCACTGGTCTTACGTCTCGAACAATTAACGTTCGAGACTTAAAGAGTCTCATATGATCAACATGCATAATTTTCACACTAACATTAAGTTCCTCATAATTGACCTACAGGACTTGTCTCGCATGGTCAATGTACGAGATTAACCGTATTAGTTTGAAATATTTTAAAAAAATAAATTAAATAAATATTTTTTAATCAAATATCATAATACAGTAAAAAAAAACCATATATAAGCGATACCAAAGTAGAGAAATTATTTCATTTGGAGACTAAACCGGTCAATCAACCCCAAAACATGGCTTACCGCTATCATCACCAGAACTATCCTATCAATCATCCCAACCTTCAAATCAATTTCTCCTTGAAAATCAATTTTTTCATTGAACTCTGGCCATTTAGGCTTACCGCTATCATCATCAGAACTATCCAAGCTATGTAACTGATCACTATTTGCATAATCAGACTCAATATCACCATCAAGGAAGTCACATCCAACTAAATTTATGTCAAACTCTTTTGGTTCATTATCTTTTTGACATGTTTCGATTTCAACCGGAATGTCCATCAGCATTGGAGGTTCAACCATGTCTATTGGGCTGTCTATTATATGTTCAACATATATTTGTACAATCTCCCCTGGGTTTGTCTCAAGCCTCTTGAAAATGGTTGTAATAGCTTCATCACTGTCGAAAACACCAACATATCTTATCATAGGAGTATACATGATTTTCCCACCATAATATAGTGTTATCGAATACAGTAGGTGATATTATATCACTAAGATATTTGAATCCATGTAAATAACAGAGAGAGTAGATGATCAGAATGATCACTGTGTGATAATTAAAAAAATAAGAAAAAACTTACTTGTAAGATATATGAGACAGAATGATGAAAAGTATGCAGAGTCAATGGAATTAAATCCGAGCCCACAGAACGTGTCTCCTTAAGACAAGTTGCCCCCTCACTGGTGCCAAAGGTTGATCGACACTTGTCTATCACGATAGAACGGATTTCGTCTGAAGAGTGATGGCACTACCAGTCAACAGCCCAAACGAAACAATAAGCCAGAGGAAACTACACCGGAATCAGAAAGGAGAATGCAAACCGGAAGAAGAAAAAATTCCGGCAGAGTATCAATGTAGTAATATTTGGATCCATTTTCTGAGGTGTCCGTGTCTATTTATAGACACTGACCGGTCACGTTTCAAAAGGCACCTATTCGACGACGAAACAACACATCCGTTGGACACGAAAAGACACCCATTCAAGGATGAAACAACATGAGGCACCTATTCGACGACGAAACAACATATCCGTTGGACATGAATAGATACATATGTTTGTCGATGAAAAGACACACCCTTTCATTACTAAACTTCTTATTAATAACTAATAGATTGTTTACATAATTTATATATATATATATATATATATATATATATATATATATATATATATAAATTCCAACATATAGTTCGACTGTTATAGTGCCCATGGTTGATTTTTGTACAATAGAACAAAAAGATTTTGATTAAACAGAAATATTGAATTCATATATCAAAACAAAAAGTTTGAGCATAGGATTATATTGAATTTATTTGTTAACTTTTTTTATTGACTCTTGTAATTTTGGATATTTTTTAAAAATTCATATGATTTTTTAAAATCTTATCAATTTACATTGTCCTTTAAAATCTTATAAATTCTATTAAAATTCAATCTTATGAAATCCTTATTGTAAAAAAAAGTCTTTTAAAAAAAAGTCTTTAAAGTCTCTTCAATTTTGAATAGTCTTTTAAAAGTTATAAGATTTTTTATCTCATAAAAAAAGTATTTTAAAATCTTAATCCAATACACCCCCTTAGGATAATTTGTAAAATAAGTTTGTAAACAGATTCACACACACATAAATATATATATATATATATATATATGAGAAAAATATTTTCAAGCAGCTTGAGATAAATTTATCTCCGGCTACCCAAACACTATGTCATTTTATTTATTTATTTCCTTATATTAATTGATTCACCTTTAAATGGTTATGATTTTCTTTTTCTTTTTCTTCCTTTATCACCATTGATCTATCTTTGTACAGTTATGATTTGGTAGCCGAAGGTAAAATTATCTCAAGCAGTTTGAAAAATGATAAGTTATATATATATATATATATATATATATATATATATATATATGGGATAAGATCCATTGACACCGGTGTCAAATTTTGAAATTTGACACTAAATCCTAACTATTGATCGCCAATAAATGATAATCGTTAATTGCTAACAGTTATCATTTATTGAGAATTACACTTATTAATTAATCCTTAATTGCCAATAAATGATAACCGTTGATTGAAAGAAATCAACGATTAGGATTTGATGTCAAATTTTAAAATTTGACACAGATGTCAAATGATCCTATCCCTATAAATAGGACAAAATGGAATATTAGAATTTACAACCATAAAACAATTATCTTCACTCATTCATCTTCAAGAATATATCTGAATTTTGACAGATAAAAACAGATGCACCACGGGGAAGAAGATATCATCATTATCCCAAATATTTAGCTAAACAGTAAATAACTAAATATATCTTCCAAATTTAAATCCAAACAAACAATAAGGTAACAGATCGTAAGCGGGCCCTTCAGATAAAGGCCCAAGGCCCTATATATATTCATCAAAGGGGGGAAGGTTGCATTCTCGATTTCTAGTACACTCTCTCACAACAAGTCACAAGTATCCTAGGCTCCAAGCTTTCCCTTTGGGTGTTGAGGGTGAAGTTCTTTTCGTTCCGTGCAACTCTTGTAGTTGAGCAAGCTATTCCAGTTCCACAACCAAAACAACAACCTTTCCCTTTTTCAATTATCGAATATTGAAAAAAAAAAAAACAAAACAAAGAAAAGAACAGAGACACACACATACATAAGACCTTGCATCGTATCGTGTCAATCTGAAACAGAATCCCAGATTGTCGACGATGATGCTCAGAATTCGAAGCCGCGATGGACTGGAGCGAGTGAAGGTAGAAAAGCCACAGGGCGCAACTGTATCTGAACTAAAAAGCTTAATCGAAACCCAATTGGGAATCCCCACTCACAACCAAACCCTCTCCACAAACCAAAACCTTTTACTTGCTAAATCCCTTGAAGATCTCCTTCGATTCACCGATATGTGTAACCCCGATACTCCTCTCTCCGCACTCAACCTCTCTCATGGCTCCATCGTGTTCTTAGCCTACGACGGCGAGCGCAGGGTGGCCGGACCCGCCTTCAACCCCGCCGGATCCTTCGGCCGCAAGATGACGATGGATGATCTCATCGCCAAGCAGATGCGTGTCACTCGCCAAGAGAATCCGCATTGCGAGCTTGTCTCCTTCGACCGCGACTGCGCCAACGCGTTTCAGAATTACGTCAATGAAACGCTGGCGTTTGCGGTGAAGCGTGGTGGGTTCATGTACGGCACCGTTTCGGAGGTGGGGAAGGTTGAGGTGGACTTCATATACGAGCCGCCCCAGCAGGGCTCGGAGGAAAATTTGGTGTTTTTCAGAGACCCAGAGGAAGAAAAATTGGTGGAAGCTATTGCGATGGGTTTGGGTATGAGGAAAGTTGGGTTCATATTCACACAGACCATAAGCCAGGATAAAAAGGACTATACTTTGTCCAATAGGGAGGTTCTTCAGGCTGCGGAGTATCACGCTGAGAGTGGGTTGAAGGAGTGGGTTACTGCTGTTGTGAAGCTTGAGGTGAATGAGGATATGGGTGCTGATGTCCATTTTGAAGCGTTTCAAATGAGTGATGTTTGTGTTAGGTTGTTCAAGGAAGGCTGGTTTGAGACCGATATTGGGGAGGATGATGATCCCAAATTGTCTAAAATGAAGAAAGATGTGGTTGTTGGAGTTAAGGATACAAGAGAGGTTGATAATGATTTCTTCTTGGTCGTAGTCAAAATATTTGATCATCAGGTATATCTATATCTTTCGTTGTTTTCCTCTTTCTTTTACTCCATGTCCATGTGATTGTGTTTGTGATTGTGATTGTGATTGTATCTTACCGGTTACCATGTTAGACTTAGATGAATTTATGTGGCTCATCCGTACTAACTTTGTTCAGCCCCTAGGCTGTAGTTTAGTTATGCCGCAGGGATGAGTAAATTCCATTACTACAAGAGTTTGCATACTCACTTTAGGATGAGCACTACAAGAGTTTGTTTTGATGAGGGGTGGAAGGGGAATGGATGGGAAGGGAATAATTCTCCATGTTTGCAATTTAAGCGTTTTATATGATGAGGAAGAAAATGTGTGGGGAACCATTCTATCTTAAGCGCTCACTTTTTCTTCCCCTCCAAATTGGGTAATGAGGGGTAGCTTAGTTTTGCTTTTATTTTGAACCTTGTTGTTTACTATTTTGTTCCATAAATTTAGTTTCTTAAAGAAGTTGAACTTCATGCTTACGACCTTTTATTTTTTCCTTTTCTCTTCTCATTAGTCATCGAGACATGGGGAAGTACAATCTTTTCCGTTTCATCCTATCCCTTTTCATATCAGTCTTTCTAAAACTTCCAAATATAGCATACCTACCTTGTGGGTTGTATGAAATTATTTGTGAGGTATGACTGCAAGGGGTAAAGCTATGTCTGACAAAGACTGGCTGATCTAAAATTCACTGTTTGGAAAATTGTATATACGCAATTACAAAAATTAATTGCAAAAACCGTTGAAAGGTTTTTTGATATGTAAAATTGGATCATGCATCTGACTTTTACATAGGATCAAGTACACATGTCCAATTCATTCTCCCGCAAATGATGAGGTAAATAGCTTTACCCTTAGTCCCTTAGCGTGTCTAGTTATGAGTTGCATATTGAAGCTCTTTTGGTTGCATGTAATCAACATAAAACTTATCATTATTTTGTCTAAAAGTCTTCTCTTCATACTGTATTCAAATTATGCTGATAAGATGTAAATAATTATGAAATCAAAACATGTTTCTGTAGTTCCTTGAGGAGCTTGGGGAAACCTTTAAAGGCATAAGTAAGACAATCAATAGGTTGATCTCTAGCAAATTCATGTTGAAATTGTGTTAGGAACTGGTTTTACTGATAAGGAAAATGGAGACTAGCTCCTTACACCAGAAATAAATTCTGGAATCTCTAGGAATACAAGAACAGAGAAAAAAAAAACACAAAAAAGAAATATTCTAATCCAAGACTGAGCCTCTTGCCTTAGGAGAGGCCTACTCACCAAGAATTCCCTGAATTTCTGCCTACCTACCTCTTTCTCTCACCCTCCTATATAACTATATTTTCTCATTCCCCTAAACTGAATACCCCACAACCTTTCCTCTTCTACTCTCTGCCTCATCAGCAGTTTGTTATGCTGCAGCACATTGGCATGAATGTTCTCAATATTCACCATCCTATCCTTCTTGTACCCATGGGTCTAACAGATTAATGTTGGGTACATAGAAGTGGCTTACTCAGGTGTGTTGAGCATGGGTTTTTATGGAAGAGTCAGTTGGGCTGCATGTAAGTTGTAAATTTCAGGTAGTAAAGGAAGAAAATAGCTATTTGGCATCAGTTAATTCTATGTTTTTGAGGAAGGGGCTCGTCAATTGATATTTGGTTTCAGTGGATGGTAGTAAAATCAGAGAACACTGAATCAAAGTGATTTGATCTTGATACACCTCTAAAAAGGTCTATACTCGGAATAATAGAGTTGAGATCCGTGGAGTGGCAATAGGAAGTGAGTCTGCTACGTTATATATTCTGGAATGTCCTGCTGGCAGCATTAGAGTGGAGGGAAGGGTTCAATTCTGTTATTAGGAGATGAGTCTATATTGTTTTGTTATTTTATTTGATTTTAGTAGGATATTGACAATTTGACATTATCATTTTTATTTTATTTTTAGATTTTTCATTCCAGCTGGCAGCATTTGAGTGGAGGGAAGGGTTCAATTCTGTTATTAGGAGATGAGTCTATATTGTTTTGTTATTTTATTTGAGTTTAGTAGGATATTGACAATTTGACATTATCATTTTTATTTTATTTTTAGATTTTTCATGTCTTCCTGTGAGATTAGTTAGTTATAATAATGACACTTAATGATTTAAATTGAGTCTGCCAATTGTTATTGTACGGGCTCTCTTTGCAAAATAATTGTCCTGGGCTTGTGACTAACTACTCCTTGGTAGTCTGGGTTTAGGTACAAGAAGTTAGTCTCTTTGACCTTGGTTAGCCAAATTTATTCACTGCGTCATTGCTAAATTATTGACCATATATATGTATATAACATAGTAACAAACCATCAAAGAGTAATACGTATGTCAACAGTTTTATGATCTTCGCATTTATTTTTTGGGTTCTTTTTTTTTAATCTTAGTTTTCTTTCTGTATACCTGTTGCTTGAACCAAGTATATGTTTAATGTACTGTTAGTAACAAAAACATAAAAATCATAGGACAGCCTGAGACCTGAGTCAAATAGAACAATTCTGGTCTGTAGAAAGAGTCTTTGATATAGACTAAAACTAAAATGGCAAATGTCACACCCCTGGCCCTCCCGGCAGTTTTATGATCTGTTGCTGACTTATTAGGTCAATACTTTAATCGTTAATGATAATGAGATATTAGTTAAACCTTCTTCTGCTTGCTGTGTCATACAAGCCTGAGCTACAAGATTACATCTGTTTAGAGTTTGTAATTTATAATTGTCATTTAACTTATGAGTGCATGGTTACCAAAATGCAGGGTCCTCTTTCGTCAACATTTCCCGTTGAGAACCGGAATACTCAGTTGACTGTGAAGGCACTTAAGAATCATCTTGAGCGGACAAAGAATCTTCCATTTGTGAAGCGAATTTCTGATTTTCATCTTCTCCTCGTATTAGCAAGGGTTTTAGACCTGAGTGCTGATGTTCCTGCATTGACGGAATGTGTGCAGACACAGACTTCTGTACCAGAAGGTTACCAGATCCTTATTGAATCCATGGCCAGTGCTGCTTGATGCTGTATGCAGGTTTTCTGGGCTCATTGGTGACTAATGAATTATGCTATCTATGTTCAGGTCCTTTACTGAACGGATGTATGTTAGTAACTCATACATTGCTTTTTATAGCGTTGTGCAGAAATCCTGGATCTGTCTTTTTATTTAAAATGAGCTTATCTTGTGATTCACGTGTTTTAATGTTCAAATTAATTGGAGATAGTCCTTACGAGTATTCACTATTTTAAGTGCGATAATACTACAAAATAGTATGAAGATTATGTTTTAAATGTCTGCGTTCAAGGCTACTGGAGATGGCTTTTGCAAGCATAGTGTGCTGTATGTAGGCCTGTAGCTGAATGTCCAGCTTCATTAATGCTATTCTCCTTGAAGGTTTTTGATGCATGCATTTACGCCTTATTCAAGAATGAAGTTTAGCATACAATTGAAGAATTTATATATCATTCGTTACTGCATGCAAATTAATTGTCTAATGCCAATTTCCAGTAAACCATGCCCAAAGGTTGTGGTAAAAGCCTTTTAATAATACCATTTTCTAACATCAGCGTGCTTTTACAAATGAAAGGTTTTTGATGTTTTTGTAATGTTACTCTCTGA
The DNA here is from genome assembly GCA_032173675.1 of Gastrolobium villosum. NCBI lineage: Eukaryota > Viridiplantae > Streptophyta > Magnoliopsida > Fabales > Fabaceae > Gastrolobium > Gastrolobium villosum. The sequence continues at coordinate 43,792 of JAVKPL010014556.1, forward strand.
CTAGGTTAACGCGTATTTTTGGAAAAGTTTTCAGATTTTGACTAAAATCAGTATGTTTGGGCTTATAGAAAAAATATTTTTTATCTTTTCCATATTTTAAAAATACTTTTTATAAAAGTTAAAATTATTTATATTTTTATGAAAATATTTATGTTTTGAAAAAAATATTTGCTTTTTGACTTCTGTTTTTTTTTTTTAGAACTTAAAATTTTTAGCTTCTAAAAAAATAGGATTTTGACTTTTATGTGACTTCTATTTTTTGTTTTAAAGTAGACATTCAAATAAATTTAAAGTGAAAAGTGCTTTTTTTGTTTATGAAAAAAAACAATTTTTGAAGAGAAAAAAGTTCATCAATTTTTACAACTTTACTTTCTGAATTTTAATATAAACAGAGAAAATCACCTTACTAAAAAAATTAGAGCCCTTAGATAAAAGTGGAATCAACGAATAAAATTAAGAGTGTAACTTACATTGGTGTAAAATGATCCTAACCCATATATAATTAGGGTTTATCATTTCTCAAGCTGCCGGAGATAACTTTAGCTCCGGCCTATGTAGCACCGATACCTACACGGGACACGTGACACGATATGACACGACATTCCGACACATTAATTCTAAAAAACATTAGATTTCGATACGTTAGGACACGTTTTGATATTAAATAATATTTAAATTTAAATTTATGTAGTGTATATTATATTTAATATTCAGTAATTTAACAACAAAATAAATCTAAACTTATAATATTCATAAATTTTACAAAAAAGTAAGATATCTCAAATATTTGTATTAAACTCAATAAAATAGTAATCGTAATCTAACGAATCTAATAGTTGGAACTAAAAATTAAACGCAACGCAACTTTTAATTTTTTTTTTTTGAATTTCTATAATGGGTATTGAAGTGTTGGGGAGTGTCGGAAAACTTCGGACACGACACAGAGGATATACTAAATCATAACCGTACAAAGATGGATCAATGTGATGAAGAAAGAGAGAGAAAAAGGGAATCATAACCATTCAAAGGTGAATTAATAAATATAAGGAAAAAATAATCAAAACGACATAATTTTTGGGTGGCCGGAGATAAATTTATCTCAAACAACTTGAGAAATATTTTTCCCATATAATTAATGTGTTTTTAAATCAGAATATTTTGCGATAAAAGAAAAAATAAATGAAGGTAGTTCAATGGGCGGCGTTATGGAACTAAGTATGTGAAGATTTGAATATGCGTTCGATCTTTTATAATATTGTAGTTGAAAGGAGTTTAAAATCTTAATAGTGAAATGTATCCCAAATGGCACCAACCGTAAAGCAAGAATATTTAAAAAAAAATAAAAATCGTGTTTACTTATGAATATTTGGTATACAGTGTTTACTAACGGTAAGTACCAATTATTTTAATTTCACAAAAAAGAAGAAAGAAATACATATCGTGTAGTTATATTCATTTGTGGTTGAATCAAAATTACATATTCATTTACCGCTCAAACTTCACCTTTAACTAACACAACTTACAGTGTCCGTGAAAAAGTTAAAAAAGAAAAAAAGAAAAATCCGTTAAAAAATAAAATGATGACCATGGGTCGTAACTCGTAAATAATAGTTATTTGGCGGGAGATTTCGTAATTTTCGCTTTGAGTGTACTAAAAACCCCTCTTTCTACCCCACGAAGAGAGTGTGAAATCACAGTGTTGCAGAAGAATTAGGTCATGGAAGATCCAGCTCCACCGTCCGAAGCATCCACTCGCCGTCCTGTTAGTTTCAATTCTCACCCTTCACAGTAAACTATGTGTATATATATTTTTTTCCAATCGTGTTGTGATTCGACCTAATTTTGTTTTGATGCATTCAAATTAAGCAGAAGAGGGGAAGACCTCCGAAAAAAATCGCCGTGGAAAATGAAGCCGATGCCGAGAACCGAGAGAGTTCGCCCGATGATTTCGGCACAAAATCTAAGCGAAATCGTGCTTCCGAAGGAACTTCGAGCGTCGCGCACAAACCCTCTGACCAGACCTTGATCGGTTAACTAAACTCCAATATTTTCCTCACTGCTTAATATTTAGGGTTAGGGACGTCCTGAGTGAAAATTTCATGCGCAACTCTTTGCTGAGTTGCTTGCGTATCACAGACTTTGAACTTTGAACTTCGTGAATGACTTACTCTTTTTGCCTGGTCTTTTTTCTTTATATGTGTAAATGATTTTTTAGCCTGGAGTATTTGTATTTCCTTTTTAGGACTATAATTTAGATTGGGGTTGTAGATTTTGTTATACAGTAACTGGACCGGGGCTAATTTTCTTGTATGATTTTCTGTAGAGGTGATCAAAGGTAATAACAAACTTATTCCTCATATGGTCAAACTTTGGGTTGAGCGCTATGAAAAGGATCCAAAACCTGCAATGGTTGAACTCTTGACAATGCTGTTTGAGGTAATACGAAATTTTTAAGCAGTTAAAAAAATTTAAAGGAGTGCTCGAGATAGACATTTTATATTTTAGTTTCACGTGAAAATCAAGGGCCAAAAGTAGATTCTGTGAAAACTTAGAAACTGTAATATTTCGTTAATGCTCAAGTTTTTAGGGAAAAAGAAAATCCTTATTGATTCAGGAACTCTTAACTGATAGTGATGAAATGAAATTTTAAATGGTGTAGGCATGTGGAGCCAAGTATTACGACAAAAGTGATCTCGTGGATGAGACTGATGTTGATGATGTTGTAGTTGCTCTTGTCAACTGTGCTAAAAGGGTATACAATTTGTTCCTTTTTGTTTCTATTACCTTTTGTCATTTCCCCCCTAAATTTACTAATTTCTTAGTAGTGGTAATACTAATACCATTACCAAGGCCTCAGCCTCATCTCTTTTGATATAACGATCAAATAATGAGCTAGATGTAGACATTTATCCTCTCTTTTTTATCTTTTGACATTTTAGGGTGAAGTTGAAGACTATCAACATTCCAAAAAGGAGTTTAAAAACTTAAAAGAGAATCTAGAGTCATTCTGGGATAATTTGGTTCGTGAATGTCAGCATGGCCCATTGTTTGATAAGGTTTTATTTGACAAGTGCATGGACTATATAATTGCACTGTCATGGTTAGTATGACTACTTAAAGCTTCTGTTTTGGAAAAATATATTTGAGACGACTTATGTACTGCTGTACCTATGTAGCACCCCTCCAAGAGTTTACCGTCAAGTTGCTTCATTGATGGGGCTTCGGCTGGTCACATCATACATAACTGTCGCTAATATGCTTGGTGCGCAAAGAGAGACTACTCGTAGACAATTGGATGCTGAAAAAAAGAAAAGGACTGAGGGGCCTCGGGTGGAGTCATTAAATAAAAGGTTTTCGGATACTCATGAGAGAATAACATTGTTGGAGGAGATGATGCGTAAGATATTTACTGGGTAGGAGTTTGCTAAATTAAAGAAACTATTTTTCTTTAAAGGAAAAGAAAGCAATGATTTTTCATGAGTATAGTAATCGTTGTGGCTGTATATCTAACATGTCCATGTAATGCTTTTTTTGAAGGTTATTTGTGCATCGCTACAGAGACACTGACCCAAATATTAGAATGTCATGCATCGAGTCACTGGGTGCATGGATCCTGTCATATCCTTCACTTTTCCTGCAGGATTTGTACTTGAAATATCTTGGGTGGACATTGAATGACAAAGTAATGAACAGATTTTAATTTTATTATCATGCAACTTTTAATTTTCTTATCATGTACCATGCGACTTACTTGTTTAGACTCTTTCCTTTTACCTTTCCCCCCGCCATCCAATTTATAGAATGCTGGCGTAAGAAAGACTTCTATAAGCGCACTGCAAAATCTTTATGAGGTGGATGATAATGTACCAACCCTCGGTTTATTTACTGAGAGATTTTCTGGCCGAATGATTGAGCTTGCTGATGACATTGATGTTTCTGTTTCTGTTTATGCCATAGGTCTTGTTAAACAACTACTAAGGTCTGAATTCCACACTTATTTCAATGATATATTACCTGTTTGCTGGTGAGTTTTTATGCAACAGAGTGTTAATTAAGAATTGATTTCTTGGTTCCCTGCAGACATCAACTTATTCCAGAAGATGACTTGGGTCCTTTGTATGATTTGTTGATTGATGATCCCCCGGAAATCAGGCATGCCATTGGAGCATTAGTGTACGATCACTTGATTGCCCAAAAATTTAATAGCTTACAATCAGGATCTAGAGGTCTGAAGTCTATTCATGAACTTTTTCACTTTAAAATGGATACCGTTACTTTGACTAAGACAAGCATGTGATAAAAGACAATTTCTTTACAGGTGAAACTGACAATTCTTCTGAGGTCCATCTTAAGAGAATGTTGCGAATTCTGGAGGAGTTCCCACAAGATCCAATTTTGAGTATTTATGTGATTGATGACGTGTGGGACTTCATGAAAGCTATAAAGGTATGCCTATATTAGGGAGGAAATGGAACAAAGTGGAGGCTTCTCCTTTTGACCAGCACATCTTTTGTTTGACTGTTTGCTCATGTAGCTCTGTGTGCTGAATATTCCAATCCTAGGATGTTCTTGGTTGGAGGGAAATATGAGTGATGTAGAGGGATAACTAGGCAAGGTATAGAGACACAATGCCATCCTAGATACATAAATTATTTTCATTCTTTCATCTATCATAGATGAAAAAAGCGGCGCAATACCGCATCGGTAGCAGGTAGCGGCACTTAGCCGCAACAAATCACAGCAACGCTATAGTTTAATGTTGCGGCAGTAGCGGTTGATATTTGCAGTTGCATTTTGCAGGAGTAGCTCTGCAATTTCAGCACTACTGATGGAGGAAGAGAAAATTTTTAATGTTAAGGGTATTATTGTCCAATATTTTAATTTTATGAATAGAAACAAAATTTATTCCTGAAACCTACCTTGTTTACAATTTTATCACTCCAAAATATCAAGCTATAATGCCTCCTTTGTTTGGTTCTCTGTCTCTCTCACCCATTTTTTGGCTTCAATCTCTCTCTCTCTCTCTCTCTTTCACCCATTTTCTGGCAAGTCTATGTGGCGCAACCTCTTTTACTACATCAGAACCTCATCTTGCAGATTCTTTCGATCTCCAGCATCCTCTCTTACTCTATTTCAATCTCTCTCACTCTCTTTTTTTTGTATTTATCACCAGCGTGAAGGAGCAGTTCTCTCTCATCTTGTGGCAGGGGAAACCCAAAAACCATCTTTATTTATTCTAATTTCCAACGGGGTTTTACTTTTATTAATACATATTAGTCTGAAACTCTGAGTATATTAGTAATCTATTTATATATATATATTATAGAATATATTATTAATCTAAATATATTATTGATATGAATATATATATTAATACATTATTATTTTATATTAAATAATTATAAATTATCAGACGTTTAGACCCACTCCTTCACAATTATATTAATATATTAATATTAATATTTTAATTTATAAATGGATCAATATTATATATGTAATGTAATTTAAGTATACCATTTATGTGGATTTTGCTGTAGCGGTAAGCTATTAATAACTATGATCTATTTTCCTCCTATTATTTTTTCTCGACCAAGACCGCATAATATCTGTTAATAGTACTTGACATATCAGGCAACCTTGCTTATTTGAGTTCAAAAACAATTTTTTAAATTTGTTGAGCAAGCAACTATTCCTTTTTTGTTTTATAATTTCATTCCAAATTTTACATCAGAGTAGTTGGGCTCAAGTCCATAACATTTTCATTTGCCTTGTTATCTAGTGTGAGGTAGTGCCATATCATATTTATCTTTTTCTTTTGTCGATGTATTGTATTGTACTCTGTAATATTAAGTGGTTTCTTGATGGCACTCAATATTTTGCTGGCAGGATTGGAAGTGCATTATATCCATGCTCCTCGATGAAAATCCATTGGTTGAGCTCTCTGACAGTGATGCAACAAACTTGGTGCGACTCCTGTGTGCATCTGTGAAAAAGGCAGTTGGAGAGAGGATTGTTCCTGCTACTGATAATAGAAAGCAATACTACAACAAAGCCCAAAAAGTTTGTGTCACCTTGCTTTTCAATTTTTTTAAATCCAATTCTTAGTTTTTCAATTTTTTGGTAGTGGAAGTTTTTCTTTTGTATTTATACTGGTCTTTGATGTGGATGTTTAATGAATATTTTGGCAAAGTAAAAGTTTCAGCAATCCATGCTTTTTCATATCGTACAGATAATTTTGTTCTGTTATTTCTAAATGTTTCAAAAATTCCTCTTTGGAATTTTGTGGTTTTTCTAGATTGTAGTTTCAAAGTACAAATCTCTGATTACTTCAGGCATTCACAGTTAAATTATTCTGGGTAACAAAAAATATGTTCCCTAGGTCCTTGGCTAGTATCAATTCTAGGTGTACTCTTTGTTGTAGTGTTTGTGCCTATGCTAATGATTGATTAATGTTCATTGTGTTAAATTATTGTTCTTTGTGACAAATTCTAATCTCTTTTTCTCCAATAAATGACAGGAAGTATTTGAAAACAATAAACAGGATATAACTGTTGCCATGATGAAGAGTTACCCATTACTATTGCAGAAGTTCATTTCAGATAAAGCAAAAGTGTCATTGCTGGTTGAGATTGTATTGTATATGAACCTTGAGTTTTATTCCTTGAAGAGGCAGGAACAGGTTGGTTTTGTTTTTTTTTTTGCAGGTTGTGTCAGACTATTTATGATGTTTCTGAAAATTTAATTAGTACTTGCTTTTCAGAATTTCAAAAATGTCCTCCAGCTCATGAAAGAAGCATTTTTTAGGCATGGTGACAAGGAACCTTTGAGAGCTTGTGTGAAGGCAATTAGTTTTTGTTGTCTAGAAAGTCAAGGGGAATTGCAAGATTTTGCCCGTAATAAAATAAAGGAACTCGAGGATGAAATTATCGCTAAGCTGAAATCTGCAATAAAAGAAGTAGTGGTATGTTCCATGGAACTCAAATGTCATATTTGTTTGTCACTTTTGGATCTCCTAGGAGAAGCATGACATATAGTGGGATGACACTGCAGGATGGTGGAGATGAATATTCTCTTCTTGTAAACTTGAAGAGGTTGTATGAGCTCCAACTGTCAAGATCTGTGCCTATTAATGACCTATATAATGACATTGTCATGGTTCTACGTAATTTTAGGAATATGGAGGATGAGGTGTGTTAATGGTTGCTCACAACAGCTGTTATGTTTTACTTGACATTCTTATGTGTTTGATTATTAATTTTCTGTTTATTCCCATTCAGGTTGTTGGTTTCCTGCTTCTGAATATGCATTTGCATGTGGCTTGGGATCTGCAGTCTATAATAAATGGAGGAAGTGTTTCTCAAGCATCCTTAGCTTCTCTTTTGTCTAAGCGTAATACCTTGTTACAAGAACTTGAATACTTTCTGAACTTGGCTACTGACAACAAGGAAGGGGGTAAACAAGGAAGTGAACTGGCTTGCAGAGTAAGAAAACTCTGACTTGTTTTCTTTTTTCTCTCTCTAGTAATAATATATTATGTCTTGAGTTCCCAGATTTGTTCTGATAAAATATGTTACTGCCGAAGGTATGCACTATACTTGCAGAAACATGGTTGTTATTTAGGATGGAAAAACTCAACAAGACAAATCTGGAAACATTGGGATATCAGCCAGATGCATATGTGCTTCGGAAGTTCTGGGTACTTTGTCAACAACAGCTTAATATTTCAGGTGACCTCAGAAAGATATGCTAAAGATGATGGAATAGTGTGAAGATTCATCTTTTGTTTCTCAATTAAATTTAAACAATTTGTAAAATGTCAAAATTCTTATTGTCTGCCGTCTCTAAATTGAACTGGCATTTGAAGTTGTAAAAAACCAATTCAACCAACCCAAAAGCTTAAACTAGTGGGTGAGACTACATTAATGGTTTTTATATATCTTTAACACGCACCCTCACACGAGAGCCCACTGGTATTGAAGGGTGGACAATGCACAGGCCCTACCTACCTGTGCTAAGAAATTTCACACAAGAAAGTGGAGGGTGGTGAGAATTGAACCTGTGACACTTAGGCTTTGATACTATGTAAAGAACCAATTCAACCCAATGGGTGGGTGCTGCTACATTAATGGTTTTTATATATCTCTAAGAGAAGTTTACATTGCTTATTACCTTTGGAGTTAATACTGCTATTCATCATTGATCCTTCATATATTTAGTTATTTATTTTGTACTCGTCTTGTTTATAATGCTTGAATTCTGTTTCACTTGCCTATGGATTTTCAGATGAGGCAGAAGATGAAGATGTTAACAAAGAGTATATTGAGGAGACAAATAGAGATGCTGTTATGATTACTGCCATAAAGCTGGTCACCTGTGATGCTGTTCCAAAGGTAAATTGTTGTTTGTTTCTGAAAAGTTATGACAATTGCAAATTTCTCTTGGCAAAAATACTTTTCTTGCTAGTGAAATATGATTTGATGCCCAAATCTGGCTCTTCCTAATGCAGGGTTATCTTGCTTCTGAGATTATTTCTCACTTTGCAATGCATGGGACAAGTGTGGCTGAGATTGTAAAGTATCTTATCACATTTCTGAAGAAAAAAGATGATGATTTGGCTGCAATTTTTCTGGAGGCACTTAAAAAGGTACCAGAGAAAGGAAAAAATGTTATAACACTAGCTACTACCTCATCTGATATTGATTTCTTATTATATTTCCTGAGCACCTGCCAAACCCTTTAATTTAACAATTTCAGCTTAAGCTCAATGTTGACACAGTTCAACACGGGATTCACTTTTTTCCTAGAAGAATCACTGCAACTGAGCTTATTTCTTTGTGATGTTTTATGGATAAAGAATTTTAATATGATTTGGTAGGAAATGAGGGCCTGTCTTTCCACCATCCCTCTGCCTTAGGCAAATCTCCATGTTTTATATGTTACCCTGTTCTATTTTGAATTCTTTACCAATTTATTTTGCTAGGCATACCATCGGCATATTGTGGATATCTCTGGAAGTGAGAATGATTCCTTGGAAAACAACTCTTTCTTAGGATGTAAAGATCTGGCTGCTCGGCTTTCTGGAACATTTATTGGTGCTGCCCGGAACAAGCACAGATCAGACATTTTAAAAGTTGTCAGGGATGGTATTGAATATGCTTTTGTAGATGCTCCAAAACAGTTGTCTTTTCTGGAAGCAGCGGTGCTCCATTTTGTGGCAAAACTCCCTGCATCAGATGTGTTGGAAATGTAAGAGTTTGTTTGTCATTTTGTTAGTGCCATCCAGAACCATATGTAGCTCCACACATTTTAATATAGCTTCTTTATGAATAGTATGAAGGATGTTCAAAAACGAACAGAAAATGTCAATACAGAGGAAAATCCCAGTGGTTGGCGTCCCTATTACACATTTATTGACAGCTTACGTGAAAAATATGTAAAGAATGAAGGCTTTCAAGGTAGTCTATGCAATTTATTTCCATTCTTATTCATTGCACCATATGGCCAAACACTTTACATTATAAGCAACAACCTGTTAGATCCCTACTTAAACAAAATATATAAAATAGTCACTAATTATTATTATTTGAATTCCTGAAAAATCGCCAATATGTAACGAGCGAATGACATTTGCCAAATACTTTTCTCCATTTGTTACTTGATTAACTAGTTGTTGCTCACAAGTTAACTTTTGGTCCAACATGTTGGGCTTGACTAGCTGGCTCAGTCTTTCTTCTGCTATGGTTCCTCTCTCTTGGTTGTTATTCTTGTGTTCCTATGCCTGTCTCTTTGCAAGCACACATTTGTCTTGTCTACTTAACATTTTCTGTTGGCAAACTTTGCTGTATCTCTGTTGCCTTTTCATTTGCTGTGTATATTGTTCATGTTTAATATATATCCCCTAGCATGGAATATTTTATTTGTGATAAGCTACAATGAGCGTACTATAAGGTATGCTAAAATTCACAATTTTGGTGTATGGTATGTACCTGGAATAAGCTTGAAGGTTTTAATGTATTATAGATGCATTAAAAAAAAAAATCGTGGTATGAGTTGCATTTCAACTCAGAAGAAACAAGATTGTGATTAAAATTTCTAGCTCCATTCGCTGATGAGTAATCATGGGCTGATTTGGGCACTACTTGTATAAAAGATGATAATAACTGAAAAATGAGAAAAGGATCAAGGGATTTAGATTTACTCATTGGAAGATGCTCAATATTTTCTGAACAGTACATAATTTGATTTACAATGTAACACATTTTTTTCAACTGTATCAAATGACGAATCTGTTACTGTTAATAGTCAGGGTTCTAAATAAGTAAATTTGGTTGGCTATATAGGGTGGATAAATCAAAGTTTAGGTGCTGTTAGACGTGTACTGATGGCTTTGTTGTTGTTGCGGCACACTGGTGGTGAAAGTGAATATCATGTCCGGGTAGGGGGCATATAGTTGATTAATGAGTTCAGACATGATTTCTCCTTCTATTCTTTTAAATTGGGTTGTTCTTGTAGGTTTGATTGCTTTTGCTAAATGTATTGACTTATTTCATAGCTGTTTGCTGTTGTAAATGTCTAGGTTTTCCCTGTTCATTGCCTTTTGGCACTAATCTCTCTGGTCATGTACTTGTCCTTCTTAGTTCTCACGAGTTTGAAGTTCTCTTCAGGATGCAACTGGACAATTGCCTATGGCTATAATTGTATAACTTTTACATTATCAGGATAATATAGTGCTTGGGTGATGGTCCTATACTTTTGTCTGCTTATCATTTGAGCACTAGGGTGCATGTGAACTGAGTTTTCCTTTAGCCACCACCACATCTCGCAATGGTTTTTATTTTTCACAAAATTATCAATAATTAAATGACATCAAATATCTCCTTTCCTTTTCTTGGTGTGCTACATGATGTGACTTTAGATGTCGAGAATGGATATATTTAGTGTAAGGACTAACGGATCATCATTTTCAGATGAAAAAGAAGGGGTTTCTGTTAGGCGCAGGGGTCGTCCTCGTAAGAGGCAAAACATAACAGGAAAGAAGCTTTTTGATGAGCAAAGCTCAAGTGAAGATGAGGATTCCATTAGTGTATTCGAACAAGATGCACAAGACGAAGGGGGGAGGCAAGAGGAGGATGACGAAGATGCTCCTTTGATACATTCAATCAGATCATCATCCAAGTTAAGGTCGCTTGGAGTTTCTAGGGAGGAAAGCAAAAGTCAGACAAAGACAGGGAGTTCTGTGAGAGCTACAGATAATTTATCTGCTTCTAGAACATCAGGTATCTCCTGTTAGCGTATCAATATACGGATATCAGTCTTGCAGCTAAATGCTAATTGAATTGAAGATGTTCATACTACAGTTAAAAATAAATCTGTCTGGCTTTGGAAATGAGTTCTGCTTTCCCAGCCAAGATAATTTGAGATGTTATTGAATCCAATTGAAGTGCTTGCTTGATATTTTTGTCTATTTTAGGTAGAAAGCAAGGGAACGAACCGGAGCAGTGGTAAAACTGTTCTTTCATGACTGAAAGGTTATGGGTTCGAATCCAGGAAACCGTCTCTAAAATTCTTTGGAGATTTTACTACCCTCTAAAATTCTCCTCTGAAACGAGATAGACTAACTGATTGTGGGTGTTACTTATGGTGCTTTGATATTGGTTTTTCAGCTTAAAGTTGTCTCATGTTAATATGTAGTGAACATTTGGGTGCAGATGAGAAAATGGAGTATATTTTTACCTAATTACTGTCACTGTGTCTTCCATTGTGCAGGTGCATCAAGCTAGTGTTGCAAAGTTGTAGGATACGAGTATATTTTGGTAATTGCATTGGCACATATTAATTGATATAGTGATTTAGGAATTTTGGATTGTAATTCAACTTGTCGGTTGTATATGGTAGTGAAGCTTGTTCTGCTCAAGATTGCTTGGCTTACTGCCGAATATAAATTAGTAAAACACTATGTCACGGCCAATCTGAATTGAAAAGTTAGCATTATCTTCTCACAATTTCATTGTGGCGCTCAATATTTTTTAATTTTATGTTGAACTAGTTCATACGCACGGAAAAAAAAATATCCGTAAAAGTTAATTAAAAAATTTAACCAAATATTATCAATTGTACTTTGTATGACATAAACATGTAAATTTTAAGGTAGGAAAAAAATGGAACTGATATTTTTTGTTTTCATTGTCAAATGAAATAATAATGTTGAGCAATAGTTGAAGCTATCGGAGCAAACTTATTTGGTTGTCCGGTGTAATAGCCCTTCTAAACAAATAAATCATATAACGGAACAAACTTATTAACCTATGTAAACAAAATGCAAAATGGCGTATTTACTTAAAAAAGTGGTTGAAACTTCAAAGTGTGAAAATATACTAGTGCAAAATATATGAATTTATTATGCATAGTGCTTTAGTGAATAAGATCTCATTTTATGGGCCTTGCCTCATGTGTCATCTCCTTTGATATTTGTGAGATTATTTATTACCAAACGTTGAGCTAAATTAATGAGTAATATTTAAAAATGTTGAATTTCAAAGTTAGCTTTAATTAATGTAATTATACAATATTATTTGTCACACCAAATCTATTATTTAAAGAGAAAAAAATTTATTAGTGACGAAATTTGTATGTTTTTATATCATAAAAATTATAATTTTCATAAACTATTGATAAAAAAAGATTGATATAATATTTGACAAATTTAAAAATTGACAAAATCATTAAAAAAAAAGCAGGAATCTAAGAAAAAGAAAGTTTAATAACCTGCAAGTAAATTAAAGCCCAATATGTCATTCATAAAGGGTTAAAGATTTGTTAGCCCGGCCCATTTAAAATACCCAACAGAAAAGCCCATATTACCAATAAGCAAAACCCTAGGGATGGATCAGCTATAAAAAACGTAGAAAGGGGTTCTTCAAAAGTGATAGCTTCTTCTACACTTGGCCGTGCAAAAGGAGAGAAACCCTAGTTGAGTGAAGATGCCGGCTGGTCATGGATTGAGGTCCCGCACCAGAGACTCGTTCTCTCGGCCATTCAGGAAGAAGGGTACCATCGCCCTCACCACATACCTCAGGACCTATCACATTGGCGACTACGTCGATGTCAAGGTTAATGGCGCCGTTCACAAAGGTATGCCTCACAAATTCTACCATGGCCGCACTGGAAGAGTCTGGAACGTTACCAAGCGCGCCATTGGTGTCGAGGTCAACAAACAGGTATATATTCCTTCCTCCTTAGAATTGAAAAATAGATAACATGCTGATTGCGTTTAGGGTTCTTGATATTGGATCTGTTCTGTTGTATCAGATCTCTAATTGTTTGTTATTATTGTTTTTTAGTTTTACTCTTGTTCCGTTTTTGACCTAGATTTAATAGTGCTGATGTATACCCTCAATTGTTAGATGTTAATTTGAAGGTTTATTTGATGATGCGTCATTATTTTCGGTGTCAAATTTTAGCCCCTTCATACTACGTTTTGGATGATTATGGTTTTTGTCATCGAACCCTTGTGCTCTGTTCTTTTGATTTAGTAATTTGCTCTTCAGTGACCCTATCTTATTCAAATACCGTGTGTGATCCAGGTTGGAAACAGAATAATTAGGAAGAGGATTCACGTACGCGTGGAGCATGTGATGCCATCAAGGTGCACTGAGGAGTTCCGTTTGAGGAAGATCAAGAATGATCAATTGAAGGCTGAGGCCAAGGCTAAGGGTGAGGTCATCAGCACCAAGAGACAGCCTCAGGGTCCTAAACCAGGTTTCATGGTTGAAGGTGCTACATTGGAGACTGTCACACCAATTCCTTATGATGTCGTCAATGATCTTAAAGGCGGCTACTAGTTTTTCCTTCTTGTTTGCTGGACTGCGTAGTTTTGTTTGGATTTTAGTCCTTTTTTGTTTTTCATTGAAGAACCTTAATATTTTTATTGAACAATCAGACTCAAGTTTTGTCTCGTTTAATTCTAGATACAAAGGTTATTATCTATTTTGATCGTTAATATGCTTTACTGTATTCTTCTACCATTTTTATCGTGTGATTTATGAATATTGCTTGTGGCACGTCTGGTCACACATTGCTTCTAGGAAAACGTTGTTTGTAGTGATGGTTTTATATTGTTGCTTTGCTTCTGACTTGGTGTCTTGGTTAAATCGTTATTTTAAAGTCCTGGGTAAATTCATTGAACAAGCTTGGATTCGAATATATAGTCCATAATTGAATAATTTTGCTATAGAAAATCTGTTTTTACTTTATTTTTGTTTTTAGCAAATCTGTTAAGGAAAAATGTCATTTTAAACGATAAACAGTCGTTTCATCTTAAGTGAGAGAGATAGATTATGGGGGAAGAGAGAATGGATTAAAAAATAAGGCTGGGTTCCATATCTTTGGGAGAGAAAGAGATAGTGGGGGGAGAGAGAGATCATTTTAAGTGAGAAAAAGAAATAGATCATGGGAGAAAAGAGTGGATTAAAAAAAAAAATTAAAGGTGTGGGTTTCACATATGTGTGAGAGTGAAATGACATAAGTTTAAGGGATAAACACTTTATGGCACAAACACTTTTCCCAATAATCTGTTATGGTGAAATGTTTAGTTTTTGGGCGGAGTATTTTCCGCGTACCTTGCAAATTTTAATCTAGGATTTCCTTTGAGTTTTAGTTCTTTCGTTTAACATTTTTGTAATTAAATAATTGTATTTTAATAATTAGCAAGCCGTGAGAAAGTGGTTTTTTTTATAAAAAAAAAAAATATATTCTCGCTTAGACTGTTGTATTGTGGATTTTTGTTTTCGTTCTCAAAATTATTTGATGGCCATCAGAGCCTTTTTCTTAACGTACGAACGTTAGTTTGATGATTTAGACGAGCAAAGTTTGATCGAAGGAATAATATGATCCTGGAGCAATTGTTCACCGTTTAATATTGTAAAAACAAAATAATTGAGAAAGGAGAGCATTAGTAGGACCTTCAAATCATTTTGGATACAGCAAATATGGAAGAAATAATTCTTTGGACAGGATAGTTTTTCCTAGTTCGAAACTTTTAAGAACAGCAACAAAAGCATTCCATCGTAGAATTTTAAGAACTTATCACATGACACTGATGCGAACACAAAAAATAAAAAAATGGGGATATGGCTTTATGTTACAGATGGCTTTTTGCCTTTTGGGATAATGGGATAACTTTTCTAATCTGATCTGATACTTTTATTCAAATACTTGAAAGTTTAAATAACTACTACAAACAACTTTAAAAATAACTGTCCACTAACAGTAAATAGGCTCCACTAATATCCATGATCTATTCTTTAGGAAAGTTGAAATTCAAATAACTACCAACTACTTAAACAACCCAACAATTTAGAAAATATTAAAATAATAAAATAAAAGATCATAACAGACACTCAATTTACTGTTGAAATCAATTCACTATTGAATTTCATTAAAAGATGTTGAGTAAGTACAAGGGAAAGAATAAGTTCTAAAGGAAAGGAACTTGTCACAAAAAGCATATATTTGGATTAGTAGATACTTTGATTTGTTAATACTCTTTTACGTTAAAATTGTTTCACAGATAAAGACTAGGCCAAAGACGAGGTATCTGGCATGCCCCATATTGACGGGTGTTTCTCCCTTCTTCATCACTCCTTTCCAACCCAAGACAACAGCTGTCAGTTCTTAAAGAACGTGGCAACTCGAGTAATTTGTCTGTATATATCCATACTCTTCCCAGTTCCTACACCTTGTCACAAAGACCTTGCACATTGAAGCAACACCTTGAGACAATTTGGAAGAGCAGGTGGACTTTGGAAGATGAAAACACCTAAACTACTCTCCCATCTCCTACTCATGCTTATTTTTTCAGGTATTAATCATCTTCGTTAGATCCTTTACCTTCTCTTACTATATCAACGTCAGATAATCTCTGTGTTCCTCTGTCTTTATGCCTCCTCCTTCAGTCTCTCTCTTACTCTTACTAAGATACAGAAAGCACAATATAATTCCTTATGATTTGTAGGTTTATATGTGCTTAAAGGTTAATTAATGGCATGTTTGGAATGATGTATAAGGGGTGATAGTATAAGTTTATACTATACGTTATGATATTGTTATGATATTTTCAGTTGTTTGGTGTGATCATTGTATAGTATAAGCTTATACAACAGGATCCCTTTATACATCAAAATGACGTATAACTTAATCCGGCCTAGGAGTGATGGATTAGGCCTGATAAAGGGTCGACTTATTAATATTATTTATAAGTACAATTCCTAATAACTAATATATCATTTCAATTTTTATATATTAAAATAATTTTTTTTAATATTATTAATTTTTAAAATATTGAAGAATATTATATTATACAATACCATACCAAACGCTGGATAGTATTAAAATTTAATCAGGTCTTATACTATCAGATCTTATACTATCAGACCTTATCTTGTACTATTCACCAAACATGCCATAAAGATAATATCGAAGATGATAAAGGTGTATTCAGTAGTATTGAATTTTGTTTCTATCATTCAAGATGATAAAGGTGTATCAATTTATGTCGTACTGCACAAGATATGCATTGTTTTATTCGTTTTCTTTTCTTTTCTTTCCGTTTCTTATTCTAATAGTGAAGGTTCATTGATCATTATTATCCAATTTTCCGAGGGAAGCTGGATTAGCCTCTGATTTTGTAGTGCGAGGCCGCGCTCATGGGGTGAGGATCCCAGAACATTGGTGCCACAAGCTGATCCATTTAAGCAATTGTGAGTCGCAGAAATGCTTTCAAGAGTGCTCTAAAGAACCTTATGGCATTGGAGAATGCAAGGACGCCACTTGCTCCTGCTCATATTATTGTAAAGATCCCCCACTATAATTCTTTTCTCTTCTCTCCATGCTTTTGTGCTTCTTACCTGTGTCTTACAATTACTATAATACTGTATCTTATTACTTTAAATGGTTTCTGATGAATCATATTAAGGAACACAAATATAAGAACATAAAAATAAAAATTGATTTATTGGGATACCATGTTTGCGTTGACCTATGCATAATATTAGAGTTATGTTTTTGTAATCTTACATGAGAAGATTTTGTTATCCATAGAACAAATATGTGGGTCCCACATGTTTATTGTGAGCGGCACATATTTATTGTGTCAGTTGAAGAAAAAATCTCATGACATGAAAAAAAACATAGCCCTAACGTCTCATTGCATTAAGTGAATTTAGATCATTCATACCTATGAGGTGTGAGTTATCAATAGATGTTTAAAGTGACATGCGCCCTATTTTGTATTACAATTACATGTTTTAGAAACTTAATTATAAAAATTTATAATTAGTTAAGATTGAATTGAAAATTTAGTTAAACTATATGGAATTGAGAAATAGCCCATACTAAATCAAAATCCAATCAGATTACTTAATCTCATGTCAAAATTCTCTTTGAGGTTGCTTTGCTTCTTCTTTATCCCTTCTAATTTCAAAACCAAAATTATTGGTTTTCAATATAGTATGGGCCGATTCTAAATCACTTATAATTGGTGTTCAGTGAATTGAAATATGTAAGATCTTAAAGGCAAAAAGGGAACAGAATAAACTAGAATAGACTGAGTTCATTTTTTTGTTAAGTTTAAATATTTATATGCCCTAAACCAAATCAATCAATTCATGCATTTGATTCCGTTACGGTGTTTAATTTTTTGCATAACTCTCTGACTCCATCCTTGAATTCATTTTGGTTCATGTCCGGTGTGTCAAAGGTCATATATGTTCCCATCAAATTGAGTGAAATGAAGAAAATAATATTCAGATACATTGAATCCGACAATGCTGATAATCAATGAACTGGGGGTATATCCAAAAAAAAGAATAGAAAAATAATATGTATATTAAAAAAACTTAGTGAAACTAATTCTGTTACGAATCCACATTAACATGCGGTGTTGCTTCTTCTTTTTTGTACAGTGTTTTTTTCTTGGCTAAAGTTACACTTATATGGTATTTTTCTTAAATTAAATTATAAATTACCCTAAACATAAGTGTGGAAGGCATTTTAAAAACAAAGGAAGATATCAAATTAAGTTGTGGAGCAGGCGTTTAATATTTTAGATATTTACCTAACAGGAAAACAAAAATATTAAATAATTACAATTAAAAACCATGATGTGTTTCATTTATTTACTAGAAGAGACTTATAATACTACACGCCATTGAAAATTTTTTTTTGGTGATGAAATAAAATAATATGAAAGTTATGGAGTTAATGTGCTGCTGCATTAAAGCTACGTAATTTTGGGACCACTTGCGTAGATGCAGATTGAAGGCCATTTATTTCACATGCTCTACATGTCTAGTATCTTCGTGCTTCTAAGATTTATTGTAATAATTCCTAAGCTGTTGTAGGGCAATAATATAATAAGTTTGGAAGGAATTTATTATAGGATAACATTATTTGCACCGATAAATTTTACAAACTGTGTAGAACAATATTTATCAAAAAAATTAATCTTTTATTTTCTTCCCGGCTCTCCCGTAACTTGTGTCATTTTTGTATTTCAATAAGTTTATGAAAACATATTTGGAAATATGCCAATAACAATACGTTTCTCACTAAGTTATAAAAAAAAGTGTCATATATTTTGCTGAATTGGTGAACCATTTACACTTTCATTCATTCAGTTATTAAACTAGGACAGCCGTCATCGTGGGAATATTGGGTTCACGGGGTCACCTATTTTTTGGGAAATATCTTTTATGCTCACCTAATATGTTCTCTCTCATTTTTTTGTTATTTTTCATCTTTTCCAATTTTACTCTCTCATTTACACTAAGGGACCACCTAAAAATGGTGGTCCCGGTTCATATTAAATTCTCTCTATTTTTTGTATGTGTGTCTTTCATGACACAATGTGTCTTATCAGTGACGGACCCAGGAATTTTATGATTTTATCGAGGGGGTGAAAAATAAAAATACCTCTTCATAAATAAAAGTACTTCAAATACAATACAGATCTAATATGCAAAAAATTGAATGAAATATATTACAGAAATTAAGATCACTTCAATTGACTCTTACTCTACGTGTTTTCATATTGTTAAACTCATCTATAATTGAATTCATGCTAAAACTCAAAACAGATTCTTTTTCAATGTATGTAATCAAGGAATAAGTAAGAAATTGGTCTTCCATTCTATTTCGAAGCTAGGTCTTGATTATCTTTATAGCTGAGAAATATCTTTCAGTAGTTATTGTAGAAACTGGAAGAGTGAGTACAAGTCTTATAACTCTCTCAATAAGAGGGTAAATGATGGACTTTCCAGTTCTTGTTAGCCCTTGATATAATTCAGATGTAGTTGATAAATTAATCAAATTTGGATGTTTAGGAATGTCAAGCTCAAAATGTTGTAACTTCATCTTCAAATGCAATTTTTTCTATTCCTTGAAATCTCTAGAATAAAATTTATCAACAAGTTTGCAAATATCTTAAATGACTTGTACTTGTTTCTTGGATCTAAAGTCATGCTCAAAACAAGTAATTCTACAGTATTATCATTGAACCTGCTATTTAATTCTTTCAATTGATAATCAATTGTAGCACAAAATATATCTACCCTATAAAAATTTTCAGTGGAAAAATCACATTCTTCATCTCGAGCACGACCTCTCCTTCCAATATATTTTGCACTAATATCTGGAATGTCAATGTCATGTTTTATGCAAAATTCTTGAACATGAACCAAGAAAGCTTCCCAACAGACCTCTTAATTTATGAAGTAACTCTTGTGAAGTTGAAACCAGATGTAAAACATTTGAAATATCTTGAGACATTCTTTGCAAAGCTTGACAAAGGACTTCAGCAATACCCATAATTTCTTTCATAAGGTGCAATATGATGATAAAATCAAAAGATGTCAATGATGAGTATGCATTATTTGCATCTCCACGATGTGATGCTGTCTTTCCTTTATTAGAAATATTGTCAAGAACTTCTCATGTGGCTTTAAACATTTTAAACAAACTGCATATTGAATTGTAATACGAACTCCAACGAGTAGCTCTGGCTCAATGTAAAGTACCAATCTGATTAAGACCAACTCCTGATTCGAGTTCATCAATAACAATCATTCTTGCAATTTAACTTGCTTTGACAACCCTTAACTCATCATTACGTTTACAAGAAGAAGTAACAATATTGATCATGAAGTTTAATTTTTCAAAAAATTGATAAACATGTTTTACCTCATGAGATGCAACAACCAAGGCAAGTTGAATGCGATTAGCTAAACAATGGACATAATAAGCACTTGGACACTCCACCTCGTATATTGCTAGCTCCATCATAGCCTTGTCCTCGAATATTTTGAACGTCAAGATTATGGTGACGAAGAGTGTTGAATATTCCTTATTTTCAAAACTGTCATAAATTCGTAATTTTTTATTTAAAAAATAATATATAAATTTTTTTTGTCTTTTTTCACATCAATAGTGGAATAGGAATAGTAATAAAAAGAGTTGAGTGTTACGTGATACGGAGAGAAATTTTATATTATAAAATTATAAAACAAATAAATGAATAATATTACTCAAATTTTATTTTATGTATATATAAAAAAAATTCTTTAAATTTTGGGGGAGGTAGCCCCCTGGTCCACCCTTGTGTCTTATGTAATATAAAAAACAGAGGTTTATCATCTATCATTTAACATGATTACAAAATTTTTTCTACACACACAATATTTTGTGGGGTCCGCAACAAAAAAAATAAAAAATTCTGGCACGCAAAATAAATCTCTATAACATAACATAATCATTTTTACTAAAACATAACTCATATAAAATCCAAAAATCAATATCTCTTGAAGAATATAGCAATACCTTCAACTCTTATATCGAAGAAGCAATGGACATTTTAATTATTACTGTTATGCAGATGACTAGAACTCTGTTAATGAAAAGTTTCACGACAATAATGATGATATATAAATAAAGAGTGAGCAGTGACATTGATACATTCAAGTCAATTGTATCAAGTGGACGACACATAACTTTTGTTCAGACAAACAGGGTGCATTTGTAATCATAATCCGATTAGAAGTAAAAGATACGTTAATTGACAAAAAGTTTATATTAAACAAAATTTTAATAGTATATTAAACAAGGGAAATAATTTTTCATTTTATATAAGAAAATTTTCTCATCTTACACTCACAATTAAAAGGTGAGACTCGTTATGACTTTTTTATTTTCTCACTTTTGTGTGAACCCCGCTCATGTTTGTGTACATAACATGAGAAAGTATTCTCATGTAAAATGAGAAAATCAATCCCCAATAAACAAACGATTTAAAATTTCTCACACACCGTGATTATCTCTTATAAATATGTGGGGCTTAATTAAAAAAATTTAAAAGCTTAAATTGAAATTACGAAGGAGACAACTATTAAACCTAACCAAGATCATATATACTAAAAAGGGTTTTATTAATCTCCTTCCACATAAGATAGCTATCTTATGTGGTAGAGAGAAAAATCCCACCATTAAATAAAAAAAGAAAAAGAAGAAAAAGGTGGGGTGCGAAAATCGAAGTGAGGGAAAATGAGATAAGTTACAATTAAAAAATTTTGTAAAAGGAGAGTAATATTTCCCTACTAAAAAAATAGAGAGAATATTAAAAGGGGTTGATTCAATTAATATATATTTAATTTCATTTAAGCAAAAATTTGAATTTAAGTACTTGTAAATAAAAAAATTTCTTTTTTATTTGGAATAAAAAAAATTCTTTGAAATAGATAATCCATATGAATATTCCCGCTCGAACAGATTTAGTTGAGAATATATGTGGTTTATAAAAAAACAGATAAAGATATACAAAAAAAAAATAAAAAAATAGATAAAATAGGGAGAAGAGAGAAAAAAGAAAGTAGTACCGCATCACAATTCGCCGCAGAAAAAATTAAAAAAAAGAAGAAGACATAATCGATTACTTCCTGTTCCACTTCCTCTGTAAAACCCTAATTTTCCGATTATTTTTTATGTTTCTCTCTCTAAAACCCAACTTTCTCTCTCATCAGCAACAAATCTCGATCCCTCTCACTCCGATTCATTGCCGAAATCACACATCCACTTCCAATTGCTCCTCACGACGTAACCTTCTGAAGCCCCTCACTACTATTGCAAGATCCGCTGGTGGCTCCGATTGCGCTGTGAGTTATTTTCGACTAGGGTTTCGCTTTGGGTCCGTTAAGGCTGGCGGGCATTCGGGTCAAGTAAATGGCGGATACGGTCGGTATCCGCCTCCGCAACTGCTACAAGCGTGGTGTTACTACAACAGTTCCGGGAGCCAGCGGAGTCGGTGGTTCACGTTTTCGATTGGTGGCGTCGTTGATAGGGTTACAGTGCGGTGACGATAGCGAAGAGTGAAGCATGCTGAGCGTGCTGCGCGTGCACCTCCCTTCTGATATTCCAATTGTAGGCTGTGAGCTCACGCCTTATGTGCTCCTATGCCGACCCGACAAGACCGTTACCACCGACGATGTCCCCGAGACAGCCCCTTTAGACGGCCATTTCTTGCGCTACAAGTGGTGAGTGCTGTTTAATTCGTTTACCTTTTAATTTGTCTTTTTCTTTGCTCTAGTCATTTTTTTTTTTTTTTGTTGAACTTGGATAGTTATTTAAGTGGTGTTTACATAGGTTTTATATGCTAACATGTTTCTCTTCGTTGGGATTAGTGAATATTTGAGCTTCAATGTGCGTTGCGGGAGGATTTTTTGTTCGTGGGTATTTGGGAATTATGTTATTTGTTACTAATTGCAAATGTATGATATGAAGTTTGCATACTCGTAGATTTTTTCTAGTTTGTATGGATTTTAAGTTTTTTTTTCCTTCCTTTTTTGTATTTAGTATATATTTAATGTTGTTTTGAAGATAGACATAATATAGTTATCCACCAGGTTTGTTTGTTTTTTTTTTTTTGGCCCCCTTTACTCACGGCTAATGCATTTGTTTAAATAGTTCTATTAAATTTGTATCTTTTTTCTTTCCGTGTTATTTATGTTGTTTGCATTAAAGGTTAAAAATAGGATAGAATGAAAGCTCTTGCAACACACTGTGAATTGACTTGATCGAAGTGAATGATGTATTAAGTGATAGGAGAATGCGGTGTTTCATTACCTAAAAAATTTCTTCCGATTTTCCTGTGGTGGTCACTGGGCGTACAATGATTATAGAATGTGGACAAATACCTGTGCATTCTATAATTTGTTTCCTTCTAGTTCTACTTTAATTTTATTTTCTTTTAAAATTATTTTGCATATTCATTATTGCTAATTCATGTGATTATTCAAATATTGCCATGCTAGTACTGCACTGCATTAGGCAGTGACTTGTGGCTTGTTTATCTCACCTTTCATGTTCTAGTCTTCAACATAGCAGTATCAACTTTCACAAGTTTTCATTCGTATATATGGAAATTCGAGTTTGTAATGTTATAATATATTCTCATTTCTCAATAAATCGCATGACATTTAATTTTTGTGCATAGGCTCCAAATGCAGGATATGGGATTTCTTTTCCATTGATATCTTTGTGGGAAGGGAGATTTAGAATTTATATGTGAGATTAGTCATGACTTCACGATTTTTTTCATGAGTGTATTTAATAGTAAAGATAGCATATAGGTTCTAACTATGCCAAAAAAGCTCAACAAAGATCATAGATCACCTGTTAGTGAAGGCACATTATCTCGATTGGTGTCCTGTGCTGATCAACGGACATATTCTTATGTATTTAGTCATAATGTTAGTGTAAATTTATATGGGATATGCTTTGCATGTAATTCATGATTCTGCATGATATGCTGAGCGTTATCAGTTTTTTCACCTCTTTTGTGAAATTTTGACATTGATAGAATTATTGAAGAATATGCCCTTATTGCCCTAAATTTGGACATATTTAATAGTGTCACAAAGATGATTACTTAAATATTTGATTGTGATATGATAATTATAATTTTGATTATGTTAAACATGAATTTGATCCCAGGTATACTGTGTTTATGTACTTTTTCTATTGAGCTGATATAAAACTTGAGCTTTTTGCATCTATTGTTTGACACTATCATTTGGTCCTCCACTTTTGCAGGTATCGTGTACAGAGTGATAAAAAGGTTGCTGTTTGTAGTGTACATCCATCTGAGCAGGCCACACTGCAGTGCCTAGGTTGTGTTAAGGCTAGAATTCCTGTTTCCAAAAGCTACCATTGCACTTCAAAGTGTTTTTCTGATGCATGGCAACATCATCGTGTCTTACATGACCGTGCTGCAAGTGCAGTTAATGAAAATGGAAATGAGGAGGAGGAGTTGTTTGGGCGATTCAATAATTCTGGGTCTGGGTCAATCAATACCAGCTTATCTGCTTCTGCATCAAGTGCTAGCTTGACAAATGGGTCTGCACCTGTGTATCCAGCAGCTGTTTCACGAAGTGGTGGTGAAACTTGGTTTGAAGTTGGACGATCAAAGACATATACTGCAACAGCTGATGACATTGGTCATGTCCTTAAATTTGAGTGTGTTGTGGTTGATGCAGAGACAAAACTTACTGTGGGGCATGGGAACACTATACTAACTTCTCGCGTCATTCCTGCTCCCTCGCCTATCCCGCGACGACTGATACCTGTTGACGGGATGGGGCATTTAGATGCAGATGGGCGTATAACATCGTCGGGAACTTTTACTGTTCTATCATACAACATATTGTCTGATGCATGTGCATCAAATGATCTATACAACTACTGCCCTTCTTGGGCGCTTTCCTGGCCATATCGCAGGCAAAATTTGTTACGGGAAATAATTGGTTATCGTGCTGATATTATTTGCCTTCAAGAGGTACATAAATGTGCTTTTGGCTATGATTGTGGTGGTTGAGAAATTCAATTTAATAACTGTGCTGATCTTCAACCCATCTTTTTTTCAAGAATTTTTCTAGATGCCTGTTGATAAAAAAAATCATTTATTCAACTGTCCTAAAGTCACATTTAATGTTCAAGCATGTTTTTTTAATTAAATCTTGATCATGGACTTGAGGGCACAAAGCTATGCTACTACTGATAGCTCATTCTAATATATATATTTTTTAACTTGAAGTGCCAGCAGTTGTAAATGATTTAATATCCTCTTATGAATTGCTTAAATAATTGTTACCTTCATTTCTATGCTTTTATATGGGTGGATTTTTTCTTTCTTTTTTTTCGGTGGGAGAGGTTTGATGGTGGACTGTACCTTAGTCATTTTAAGTTGGAATCTGTTTCTTTTCCACTGACCTAAATCAATCTGATAGAAACATTAAACATATGATCGCATTCTAATGATTTCTCTATCAGATAACAAGCAATCTGTTTCGCCTCAGGTTCAAAGTGATCATTATGAAGAATTTTTTGCTCCTGAACTGGACAAACATGGCTATTATGGTCTTTACAAGAGGAAAACAAATGAGGTTGTTATGGAATTCTGATTTCTTATGGTCTTAAACTCATAATTTTAAATTTCTTTTTTATCTTAACCTGTTTGTGGTGGGTTCTCAGGTATACAACGGCAACATTAATACAATTGATGGTTGTGCAACATTTTTCCGTAGAGATAGATTTTCACATGTGAAGAAATATGAGGTCCGAGTTGTTTTATTATGTGTATGGTAGTTCTCTTAAATTTGTACACAACATAAAATGATATCTGCTTGCATGCAGGTTGAATTTAATAAGGCTGCACAGTCCTTAACAGATGCTATGATTCCAACCACTCAGAAGAAAACTGCCTTGAATCGGCTGGTTAAGGTGGCTTATTACACCAAAGATTACATATTACTTATGCTTTTTGAAAAAAATAAAAAATAAATGTTTCTTGTATGGAACCAGTGCTTACCAAGTTTTCTTTATCTTCTTAGGATAATGTTGCACTAATAGTGGTTCTAGAAGCAAAAGTTAACAATCAGCCTGTTGATAATCCAGGGAAAAGACAGCTTCTTTGTGTGGTAAGCTCTTTTTTTTGTTACTCTTCTCGTGTGTTCATGCCTTTAAGGTCCATGATGTGTATTTCATTTCTACGTTGTGTATGCCTTTTACTTGCTGTTGCCCATTTCCCTGACTGTAGTTGCATTATCTGTTGAATGATAGTGCCTCGAGCATCGTGCTTCGTGGATGCTCATTTCTTAGTTGTGCATTGTTTAAGGGTGGTCATTTCCTGATATCTTTTGAAGGCTAGTTTTTCTTAAGCAGCTATAGGTTTTGAAGTTTTTCCATGGTGGTTGGTCTGGTATAAGGACTCTGTTTACTGCAGATCCTGAGGTTTTTGCTTTTTTCATAAATTAATTCTAAAATCTCAAACAGAAAGAACCAAACTAGATGTATGATTTCAAATGTTTTTAAAAAATCATTATTTGGATCTTCCTCTAAGGAAGATATTATATTTCTCCCCTCTCCTTGCCTTGTTCTTTTGTTGGTTTATGTTAAAACTACTTTTTTTTTTTAGTAAATAAAACTGCTTTTTTAGTAATATAATATCTATTACTAACTCTTATATTGCTTGTGGACTTTAGGCAAATACCCATGTAAATGTCCACCATGAACTAAAGGATGTGAAACTCTGGCAGGTAAGGCATTCCTTTTGCTTGTTCATATTCAACATTGTGTTTGTTCTGAACATGATAGTTATAAATTTTCTCCCCCTTTTTAGGCTCACACACTCTTAAAAGGATTGGAGAAAATTGCTGCAAGTGCTGACATTCCAATGTTGGTTTGTGGAGACTTCAATTCAGTTCCGGGAAGGTTTGAATACTTATCTTTCTGTTTATTTTTGGATACTTTTGAGCGGCAAGGGTCTTTTATTAGTAACAGTAATTTGTATCTAAGGGCTATATTCATACTTTGTTGTAGTGCTCCTCATGCGCTTCTTGCAATGGGGAAGGTGGATCCCTCACATCCTGATTTAGCAGTTGATCCCCTTAATATATTGCGTCCACACAGCAAGTTGGTTCACCAGTTGCCACTGGTAATGTATTCATTGAGTGCAACCCTTAAAGGATTAGCATATATAATATAATATATGTACTTTCTCTGGTTCTTCCACTTTAGTTCTGTATTTTTTCCCTTAATTTTTGTTCCTGATTTTGATTTTATTGGTTGTGGGTTACTTTCAATTTTAGGTCAGTGCATATTCGTCTTTTGCAAGAACAGTTGGTTTTGGATTTGAGCAACATAAACGGAGACTGGACAGCACCACAAATGAACCTTTTTTCACAAATGTCACTAGAGATTTTATTGGCTCTCTTGATTACATATTTTACACAGGTGAACTATCTTGCAAGTTATCTCATTCTAGGTTGTCAGTAGCGGCCCATAGTGCTGCTAAACCGCTACCATAGCGGGTAGCGGCGGACTGCCGCTACAAACCGCGACACTACGCGACATTGGCCGTAGCGGAAGGTAGCGGCGTAGCATAGCGGCAATACTACTACCCGCTACACCACTTCCATGTTGGAATTTGATGGAGAGTTCGGAGATCATGATGATTTTCTTCATTAGTTCACTTCTTGTACTTGACTATTTGACAATTTTATTGTTCATTTGTGTTTAGTTTTGGATCTTTCCTTTATGTTCCTTGTATTTGATATTGATTGTGGAATTATGTGTTTGATTTTTTGTGACTTCTTATGTTTGAGCATTAATACTAAAAGCGGTATTGCCTCGTTTCTTGACTGTTAGTATAATATATGTGGAATTAATACTTCATCGTAGCGGCAATACCGCTACACCGCTATACCATTTTCGGGGTAGGCCGCTACTGGCCGCTACCCGCTACTGACAACTATGATCTCATTAGATAAAGTTAACATCCTGGGGACTTCTTTATGAAATGATATTGTTTGTGGTTTCAGCGGATTCATTGGTTGTGGAATCGTTATTGGAGCTATTGGATGAGGAGAGTTTGAGGAAAGATACAGCACTTCCTTCTCCTGAATGGTCCTCAGACCATATAGCTCTCTTAGCTGAGTTTCGCTGCTGCAAAAATAGATCTAGGCGTTGACTTGTAAGGTACCATCATCTCTCCGCTGTCCCTTATCCATCATTCTCGTGTTTGTCTTCCTATTTTATGTTTGATTTTGCTATGGTGGTTGAAAGGTCAATTTCTCATTCTCTTCACTTACCGAGTTACCATCTCTTCTAGAAGGCCTAGCATCTTTAAGTAATGTAAAACCTATTGCCAATATATCATAACTATAGTATGAAGCTGGTCACCAGACATGATTCGACTGCTACCATCTCTCTCTCTTTAATGTACTTATTAATTTTTTTGTGCCATTAAACAGTCTATAGAGGCATAAGCTATTTCATAGATTCTTATACCTAACTAGCTCAATGCCTAAAGCAATGATAGTGCGATATTGAAATGTTAGCACATTAATCTTTGTACTAGACATATTTCCAGTCTTCCATTAGTTACAAGATTATTGATTACTTAGAAGAGTCACATCACGAATGTGAACAACCTTACTAGCATTAAAGGTTTCACTGCAACCTGCTTCGATGTTGAGGTTTCAAACAAAGCATAAAGAGCAACTTCTATTGGTGTAATATTGGTAACAAGCCTCAGAGGGATGCTCATCTTTACTAGCAGAGAGGTAGAGAAGTGGCAATTTTGGAAGGAGAAAGCAATTTTGACAATTTCTGTCAATTGCTTTTAAATAAAATTATTTTTTTCCATAGAAAATGAATACTGCAATAGATAATGTAAAACCATGGTGCAATATGCCTAATTCTATAAATTAAGGTGGAAAGTGCAATGAGAATAATCAGTCATGGTGTTAAAATATGCATTTAACACTAAAATATATATTTTCTCATAATAAATCATTACAAGCATACACATTAGTATTTTAAAGTCGAATATCTCACTATGTAACTAACAATCTGTAATATACCTCACGATAAATCAAGATTCAAGTCATAAAGCCCACATAACAAAGCAGCAAGCCCACAAATTGCAGGAGCAGAAAGTAGTTCACAAATTAAAAAAAAAAAAAAACAGCAAAAGAGTGAACCGACACAATGGAAGGCAGCGGATCAGCAGACCACGGGAATAAGATTGTATTTCCTAATTAGGGAGGCAGACCAAAAGCTCTCTTTCATTAAAAAGAAAATTGCGAAATATGATTAAAAAAAATAGGGGTTTTAGGTTTGGGCTTCCTTGATAGGGATACAGGCTAAAAGCTTGGAATTTTCCCTCAATTTTCAGAAAACAATTAAAAAAAAGTGGAAGAAGGGTTTTCAAAATTGGGTCTAGCAGAGTAGAAGGCAGTACCCATATTTGCAGAATCACCAGCATCACATATGAAATGCAACTCCTGCACTATTCAGGTGCGATTCTGGCCCCAAAACAATTCACTCTGCAATATGTATCAACAGCTTGCTGAATTGGATCGTATTGCATTCATGCAATTCCAACTACCATGCTGTTATATAGTCTGGAAATTTGTAATTGGGAAATGATTTTGAAGTCTTCGTATTCCTTGAACATTCTTTGGAGTTGGTTTAACTGAGGCTAGGTATTGTTGAGGCTAGGTATTGTTGGTGAATAAGGGGGAAAATGGGCGAAATTGATAAGGATTGTGGTGTCCAAAGCGGGATATTAAAGATAACACGGATGAAAATAATTGGTAGAGATGGTGGAAGTACGTAAAGTGGGGCCTTCAATAGTTTTGATTTAGGAATCATGTTACTGGTCCTAAGAATTTCAAACTATGCATCTATTAACGAAGTAATAATGCAGGGTATCTGATTCTTTAGAATGTTGTTTCTGCTGTGGTGTTGAGAACTTTCCAATGTCGAGCAGCCTTCGAAGTTTTTCCTTCCATTTTGTTGACCTTGTGAAATTAAATATGAGCAATGGGCTGATAATCTCTTATACGGAGGTTGAATGACATGAGTAGTAGTTGGAAAATTTCATGACGTGAAGAAGGATATGCCCTTTCATCTGTCTTTGTCTTAGATTATTTACACCAGTGTGTGGTGAAAGTGTTACAATTTTTTACAGTTCAATTTTTTGTGTCTGCTTCCAACGTCTAATACTTTTTGCTCCAGTACCACATTGGATAGAGTTTGAGTCGGTGTTTTTTGGTACATGCCTAACGACAAGATGCTTTAGTTCTTTATTAATGATGGTTCTCGATTTTTTGTAGCTCAGATCCAGACACACTTGAAGAAAATGGCTGAAAGAAGCATTTGGTTGATAAGTTATTGTAAGAGTGGTAGATCATGCCTTTGTCTTTTTCCCAGGTATCTCCATGTGGAGGAGGTCCTTGCAATGATCTGCTTTGTATTATGCCACCTTTTGTCTCATAGATAAATTATGATTATGCCTTACTCATTTGCCTCTTCGCCCAACTCCTCCCCAATAGTTTTCCTTATAAAGTGAAATTTCCGTCTTACATTTCCACTGGATAAATACATGTAGAGCAATTAGCTAATCATCGTATTCTCAAGCCCTTCCAATATAGGCTCATGAGCCTGTGGCCTGAATAAGTCCCACTACTGTAGTTATAATCTTCACAATTTAGGTTATTTTGTATTTGGTACGGTCACCAGAAAGTTTACAAATGTGAATGGCATATTGATTAAAAAAAAAGCATGAGAATACTAACAATACGGGGTAGTTTTAATATGGGCATGAGGTCTGAAATGTAGCTGCATCCGTAGCAATTTACGAAGATATTCTCACCGTTAATGCATTGTTATAAAGGACATGACAAGTTGAATACTTGTTTTTTCTGCCCTACCTCTTAAATGTTGAGATTAATAGTAAATAAAAGTACATTCCATGTTATTGTAATAATATAAGCTGCATGTTTTCCCAGTAGAGTGTGATAGGAATGCACTAATAATTTTTTTGGCAGAATACTTTGTTGGGATTATATATAAAATTTAATTTTAATGCCCTGATAGTATGATTTTTTTCATTTTGTTATTTAATCCTATGTTGATGTATTATTGAAGATGTTAGACCATTGTAATAAGGACTTGAGTTCGAATCCTAGTAAACACACTTTGTGGGTAGCGGAGAAATCTTTGCCCTCTCAATCCGCGAAAGGGATTAGTCTCAGTGGGGGTGGAGAAACCCTTGGTATATGGAAAAAAAAAAAAATGTTTGACCATCGTAATAACTACCATGAAGTGTAAGTTTTTTAATTACGTGGCACCCATCATTTGAAGTGCATTGTTATACATTAATTCTATTGAAAGTCGCATATGTATGTTTGTATCCTCATTCTACTGTAATTTTGGGATGTCTTAGTTTATAACCTTACAGGTAAAAGGTTCATTGTCATCTAGTTATCACTCGATTGAAATTTCTCCGGATAAGGAATATCTGATTCAAACTTGAAAAAATAAACAGTTTGAATCAGCTTGGGTGTGAGGAAACTCGTAAGAACAATGAATGTTAATGTTAAACAAAATCAGCAATATGATGTATTGTTAAGTTATCTAGTTTTGGCTATCATTCTATTAAACTTCTTAAAAATATAAAACTAAAACAGGTCCAGGATTTGATGCAGGAGAGATGAGGGAACAGTGATCATTTTGTCACATTTTTACAAAAAATTTACTCAACTGAACAGTAAATTTTTTCAAAATGTAATGCATACAAATTCGCTATAACATGTAGCGAATTTCATTTGCTGATATGATAACCTAGTTCGCTACTGGTACTAGTGAACTAGGTAATTTAAACAAAAATAGGATACATGTTAGTCTTTCCCAAGTTTGCTGTACCTTCTAGTGAATTTTTATCATTCAACCAGAACCACAGTTGTTGAGAGCCGTATAAGTTCAAAAATTTAGCCAAAGATGTTAAGGGCTCAGTCAGGCTAGGATGAGCTAGTTTTGAAGGGTCTCTTTCTAATCATCATAGGATTGAGATATATTATTATGAAAGAAAGTCACAAATTAGTTTTGCAGCTGCGTCAGATTTGATTAAACAAAACTCTTACAATAGATCTCTCACCCCATTCTCTTTGTTCTTCATCTTCTTCTTCCACAACAACATTAACATTCTCTCTCTTTCCTCTCAAGGCTTGTGATTGTTGTACACTGTATTGTATTTGTTCTATAGCAAGAAAAACCAAATAAACCCACCTTTTCTTTTCTTCTCCCAGTGTTATCAAAATCCAACATTTTTTCGGCGAAGTAATTATTGGGTTTGTTTTTTACACTTTGACTCTAGGATTGGGTGTTGTATGGATAGTTTTTATTTGTTGGTTGCTGGTCACTCTGTTCTTGGCAGGTTTCTTTGCCTTTTATTGGGCTTTCTTCTCGTTGATTTCCCTTCAACTTTCAAGTTCCTCACGCAAAGCAGTGAGGTTGGTTAAACATTCTCCCTCACGCAAGGTATAGCGAACTTGGGAGAGAGTGCCACATGTCCTATTTTTGCACCGGTAGCGAACTAGATTGCAATGTCAGCCAACGAAGTTCGCTATCTACTATAACGAACTTGTAAGCATGGCATTTTGAAAAAATTTACTGTTGGCGTGGCAGTTTAACAAATTTATTTTTAAAAAGTGCAAATGGGTCACTGTTCCCGAGATGAGAGTAGATAAAATGGAAGGAAAACGGTTTTAATTGTGATGATGATATATTTCAAATTGATCAGGTGAGAGAGTAACAACTTAATAATTTATAACTTTTATTTTCTCCATACCATCAATTTTGCCAAAGGAAACATGGAAAATTGAGCATTTTTCACATTTTATGTTAGTGACTCATAGTATGGGGAAGTGGGTTTTATGCTTTTTGCAGAGAGGCTGATCCGAACCCGCGACCTTTTTTTTTTTTTTCACATTAACACAATAAAAAATAAATAGAAATGGCCGTTCATAGTTAATATTGTTGAGTTTAATATGCTCTTTTCACGTAAGCCCAATAACTTCAGTGAGAGTGAGCCCAAAGTTCAATTTTAACCCATGAAGCTTAGGGTTAATTTTGGATTTGGGGATATATAAACACTTTTTCTCTCTTGTGCCGGTTACAGACATCAAAACAAAGAAAATGTTTTGCCATATTTAGCAAACTGGTCACCGTTCGTGGTGCGTTGCTGCAAGAGAGTAACAACTTAATAATTTATAATTTATATTTTCCCGTAACACAAACAAAAAAAAATAGAAATGGTCGATCGTAGTTAATATTTCATAAAAATGCATCGAACTCAACCTCCGCAGTCTGCACATTGGATAGACCTCCTTTTTTTGTTTTTGTTTTTAGCAGATTCTATATTTTATTGTGCTACCCAGAAAAGGGTGGTTCGTATGTCATTCCAGAATTTTGTTTGTCTGGATATATATCCGTGACCATTTTGGATTTACATCAGAAATTCATCAAAAAAAATTTCCCCATATGCAAAACACGTTTAAAGATCGGAAACAGAGAGAGAGAACAATATACATAAACTAAATCACCAAGAATATATTAGTCTCACATTGAGGTTACAAAAGATGCAAACAAACTGCAAAAAAAAATTATAGATATAATAAAAAAGGATAGGGAGAGAAGAATAAAAAGTTTGCCTGGATTTTCCCCTGTATGCCAAAGATACTATTAGGCCGTCTTCACTTAGTCTCAATCATCTGATCTCATTGCATCCTCTCCTTTGTAATTCAAGCGCTGTTCTTGCTTGCTATAGCAATGTAGCTTTCAGCTATATATATATATATATATATAGTGAAGCCAGTAAAAGAAGTAAATCTAGCTGGTAAACATTCGCGGATGTTTGTCCGATATTTCTAAATAGTTTGGTGGGACATAAACCAACTAATCAACTGTTACTGAGACAAGACGTAACTATTTATGAGATGCATACTGAGGCACAAATGTCTCTATATATTTAGAGCTAGCACAGGTCACTGCATCCTTGCAGACACCAAATTAACTCATACGGAAAAAAAGATATATATCTGACACAAACTTTGGAGAACCTCACCCTAAAATTTAGTTTACAAGATAGAAGACTTCAAAATCCATATAAATTTCATATTAATCATCTATATAACCAAAGGCGAAACTCAATTTTATATCTTGCAATTATATTTTAATAGTATCTCAATCTATATTATTAGGGCAGGAGACGAATAATGGGGTGAATCCAAAACCTTAAAACATCGGGTTGAACAAATTTTACATAGCTCATTCAGGTATTTTAGCTAGAGGAGGGATATTCAATTAAATATCACCAAAATTTTTTACTACCAATTAATTACTTATCTAATCACCATTGGATCAATATTTTTTTTCATTTTTTAAAAATTTTTTAGCATTCTCTTTCTTTAATTCAATGTTGATTAGATAAATAATAATTTAATAATAAAAAAATTTAATAGTTAGAATATTGTTCCTCTTTTATCTATCTGTATATAAGAATAGTTTTCTGAAGAATGAATAACTTTTATGTGTACGTTAATTTCAGTGCGTCAGTGCATTGATATAGATATGAGTAATACAGTAATGGGATGACAATAAGCCAACACGACCACT
This sequence comes from Gastrolobium villosum, assembly GCA_032173675.1. Lineage (NCBI taxonomy): Eukaryota > Viridiplantae > Streptophyta > Magnoliopsida > Fabales > Fabaceae > Gastrolobium > Gastrolobium villosum. The sequence goes on from JAVKPL010014556.1 coordinate 78,355, forward strand.
GTTGTCTAGTCATTTCGAACAGGGGACTCGTAAATGATACTTTAGGTATAGCCCACAAACACAGAAACCGGAGACAAATATCCTGTTTGAATACTTATTCTAAAAACAGTTTTTTTTTTTTTTTCAGAATAAAAAAATCTCTTTGAAAAAAATCGTATTGTAAAAAAAATTAAAAATTATAAATATTTTTTTTTAAACCAAATTTAAAGAATATATCTGAATTATTTTTATTTTATATTTTGACTTTTAACTTCCTAAAAAAAATACTTATTTTCGTAACTATTTTTAATAACAGTTTAAAAAAAAAATAAAAAACAGACAGTTTTTTTTTTTTTTACTTCTTCTTCGAATGGTGAGAGGTTCTAAGATACTGTGAGTGACCCCAGGCCAGATGACATCTTTTGTCACTCACTTGTCAACAGAATGACCAGATGATGTTTGAGTAGTGAAAAAGAAGAAGAGAGGATGATATGTCAGATGTTGGCGTGACCATTTCAGGGGCAACCAAGTCGCCACATACTGAGGTGATGGATGTTCGATTAACTTTCATATATCAAACCAGAAAAGTGGTTTGATTCGGGTAAATAAGAATTGATTTTAAAAGTGGTTAAATTCTTGAATTGATTAGGAAAAAAAGGGAAGGATATTGTGATAATTAAATTGTGTTATTACTAAGTGACTACTAATCAATCTCATTGTTAGATCGATTATCTTGATCCAACGGTTATATTTATTTCCATCTTTGTATGGTCATGTTTCTCCATATTTAAAGTGAAAGCATTAAATATCGGAAATCATAACCATACAAAGGTGAAAATAAATATAAAGTATTAAATTTGAGAAATCATGACCATACAAAGATGGAAATAAATATAACCGTTGGATCAAGATAATCGATCAATGGTAAAATTGATTGGTAGTCACTTGGTAGTAACATAACTTTGGTTGTCACAATATCCTTCCCCTTCTTTAAATTGATTTTGGAAAGATATGATGCAATTCAATTTAATTCATAGTTTGTTTTGGTCTATTTGATGTTTTTCATATTCATTAGAATAGGTATTGTTCTAGATGACCCATACCTTAGAGGTCCGGTAACACAGGTCCAAACTCCCTCTCTACGTCCATGTCAGTCATATTGACCAGCACCACCAACTCTCCTTCCCTACATCCGTCAACTCTACTGACCAATATCACCAACCCTCTATCCTTTATGTCCCCGACAGCATCCTCAAGGTGAGACATCAAAATATCTTACCTTGAGATATCCACCTTGCTGAGGCTCCCTCCAGACCCCCTAGCAGAGGCTGCACCGCCGCCGCCACCACAGTATTAGCCATCCCTAGCGCCCTCTCAAGAAGAGTACTCAGCTCACCTACCCACGCAAGGTGAACATCCGCTCCTCCTATAAGTATCTCTCCACCATCGGGGTATCTTATGTACCGTTACTCTATCAATTTCTTTTTATGCGTGTTGAATAGATTCACAATCAACTTCGATTCATTTTTACTTTTATTTTTTTAACACCCATGTGAAACGAGCAAAGAGAATTACAAGCGTACTCAATGATGGAATTAAAACAAAAGGAAATGTTCATCGAGAATAAAGTAAACAAAAAGAGTTCTATTGATGGGCCGGGCCCGTGTGGTCACGTAAAGTGGGCCGGGCCCATTACCTATGTTGACGTTATTGAAAAAACATGAAGAAGGGTTCTGTTCTGTAAAATTCCTTCTTTCTTTTAAGTTTGGGTTGAAAGATGAACAAAAATGGCGTGTTTCCCATTTCCTTAACCTTGGTGAAGCTCCAATTCCAATGGCGGGGCATAGCGAAAGTGCGTTTGAAGTGGGTGAAAAACCGAAGCCTGGACCACATTATCGACAAGGAAACCGATCTGAAGGCCGCTTCGCTTCTCAAGGACGCCATCAAGCGCTCCTCCACCGGCTTCCTCACCGCCAAATCCTTCGCCGATTGGCAAAAACCGTTGGGGCTCACCGTCCCCGTCCTCCGCTTCATGCGGAGGTACCCCACTCTGTTCGACGAGTTCCCTCACCCTCGCTGGCCAAGCGTCCCGTGTTTCCGTTTAACCGACACGGCACTGCTATTGGACACTCAAGAACAGAGCATCCACCAGAATCACGAGAATGCCACTGTGGAGAGGCTCTGCAAGTTGCTCATGATGATGAGGACTCGAACGATGCCGTTTCAGTCCCTTATTCCTCTCAAATGGGACCTCGGTTTGCCTGATTCTTTTGACAAAACCCTAGTTCCCAAATACCCTCAGTATTTCCAATTCGCCAAGGCCTCAAATGGGGTTCCCATTCTTCGGTTAGCGCGTTGGTGTGAGGAATTCGCGGTTTCAGCGTTGCAGAAGAGCAATGAAAGTGGTAATGGTAATGAGTACAGGGAGTTCAAGAGAGGACAAACAGCGTTGGTTTTCCCAATGAGGTTTCCGAGGGGTTATGGAGCACAGAAAAAGGTTAGGGCTTGGATGGATGAGTTTCAGAAATTGCCTTATATTTCTCCTTATGTGGATTCTATGAAGATTGATCCTAATAGTGATTTGATGGAGAAGCGTGTTGTTGGGGTTCTTCATGAGTTTTTGAGTTTGACTTTGCATAAGAAAACCAAGAGGAACTACTTGAGAAGCTTGAGGGATGAGTTGAATCTTCCACATAAATTTACCCGGATTTTCACCAGATATCCAGGCATATTTTACCTCTCGTTGAAGTGTAAAACAACTACTGTTACTCTTAGAGAAGGGTATCAGAGTGGAAAACTAGTGGACCCTCATCCTCTTGCTCGACATAGAGAGAAGTTTTACCATGTTATGAAGACGGGTCTTCTTTATCGCGGTACTGGCGCAATTTTGAAACCTGAGGAGGAAGACGCTTTACTTCTTGATGCTGTGCCAAATGATGAAATGAAGAAGGATGACTCTGAGGAGGAAGAGGTTGAAACAAGTGATGAGTTCTTTGAGGATGAAGTCTCAGAGACGGATGAAACAAGTGAATAAGTTTTGGATCCAGGATTGTATCATTCGTGTGACACAAGCAACAGGATAACCACTTTTAAAAGGTTAGTAGCTCTTTTTCAAACTTGTAAACTAGCTTTGATGGTTCTCTTATTAAGTGTCAAAGTAGAACGAATCTGCATTGGCTAAAATATTTGATTTGTAACCATGAAGCATGCTTATTGTTTGCTATTTATGCTTTCTTTTTGAGTATTATAGGGTATAGTGGATTCGGGGAATGCTTATTGTTATCAGTATAAAAAATTGAGTTGTGAACTCATGCTTTGAATCTTGTAAAAATGTACTTAAAGCACATTTGTGTAGGGAAGTCCCATTTTGCTTTCTTACGATGTTAAGAGGTAGGGCATATTTGGTGTACAGAGATTCTGTGAAGCAAGACAATGGTTTGCATTTGTTTGTCTGCTTTAGGATGATAATAAGTGAATTCCTCTCTTTGGCATTTCCTTATTTTTAAATTAAAAAAGCAGCATATGCACTACGTTTCTGCTTTACTCTAGCTTGCTTTACTGTTAGATTTCCTTTATGATGGAGAAGTACGGCATTGGATGTTTTCAATTACAGAGGGATTGCAAACAACTAGGATCCACATACCGTTGTTCTTATTGTTGAATAATAGCCAGCATCCATATAATTGTCTGCTACTTTCCCTTTTGTAAATATATACTGATGCTATGGGGGAAAAAAAAGAAAGGTTATGCTGCAGATTATTACATTACTGCATGAGGTATCATTAAAATAAATACTAATAACCGGAACTTCTGTCTGAGTGAAGGTTGGCTAGAATATCATAGAAGGGGAATGAAGATCATTTTAAGGTAGAGAATTATTCCTTGATTCCGAGTGGACGGCTTTAATTTATCTTGTTCGAGGCCAGCTTGTTGAGGCTATTGAGCATGCTGGAGATCACTGAAACAACTCAAGCATGAATGGTTCAGACGATATTTGTCAACTGTATCATCTCATCATGTTATTGTCATCTTTATTTTTTGCCACCCTCTTTAGTGAGCTTTCCAAATTGCAGCAGCAACAACCTTTATGGTCAAAAGCTAGGCTACGATTAAATAGAATCCAAAGGGGAAGTTTAATATTTGGGGAATAATTACAGTATTTAATCCTTATTTACAATAACACATTTTCTGTCCGAAAAATTACATCTGATTTTCTTTGTTATTTTTTTATGAAAATTTGTGTAGGGTCGATTCGTAAAGAATAAAAGTTATGTTTTATTTTTCTAGAAAAATGAATATTGAGAGAGTAAGAACAGTCCATAATGCAAAATGTACATTTAAGTAATTTTTCAAACAGAAAAGTGTTGGACCTGTCGGTATAATAACGCTAACGTAATATATGGTCAATGAAATTATACCAAAATTTTGGAAGTATATGAAGTTTCCAAATTGATCTGTCATACTTGATACTCCCTTAAGAAAAAATCAAGAAAAAGGCTCATTGGAAGCACCGTATATATAATTTTTATCTTAGGCATTCTCTATAAGTCTCTAGGAAATTAGTGCCACACAAGCTTGTCTCGTTCCACTTAATTTGAATCATTTAATCAGAGACTTGAGGAGGGAAAATTACTCATTTTATGTTATGTTCAATTGTATACATTGAGATTTGAATCTTTTGATAGTCTTAAGTTATTTTCTTACTAAATTCATACGGAACTATTTACAGTTCAATTAAGATCACTGGTCAAGGTTTTCAATCTCGATTGGAGAAAAAAAATCACTAAAATTTCGTACAAAACATACAAAATGTAAAATAAGAGACAATTTAAAATACTCTTTTAGTGAACAGGCTTTACAACAGTTGATTAATTGTACCATTATCAATCACTTGCATTGGGCTTGAGACTCTAAATCGGGATTGGGAATGGGAATCCATTAATGGGTACAGTCATTTGGGGAGTGGATCTAAGAAATCGGAGGCGTGGCCCAACTAACTGGGGAAATGGACTGAAAATTGAAATGAGGAAGGGAGGTAGATCACCTATAATTTGTTTAATCTCAATAGAAATTAAAATAATATTTAATTTTAAATTATTATCATTAAAAATCTTTAAATACTAAACTTCTGTCCCTTAATTTATTTATGTTGGTTTTAATTTGGTACTTTAATTATTTTATTGGCTGTAAATTTATCATTTAACTCAAAAAATAAGTATACAATTTTTAAAGACTACTTATGTTAATAATGTTAATGAAATAATCACACCTAAGTAACAAAAACGCTGTCAAATACGTCAAGTCACCCTATCAATGATTAGGTTTTGTATATATTTCGTACACAAATAATTTCAATATGGGTCACAATCTATTTTATTTTTTCTCTCTTTCTTAGAAAGTGGATTTCGCGTGTACCAATAAGTCTGTAGGAAATAATAATTATCTCCTATCGCATAAGAAAATTATTACCCATTATAAAAGTAAAATAAACATAATAATAAAGATTGACATGTGAAAACTTATCAGTTTAACCAGATTACAAGATATCTATTCTGGTCTGGCCGGATTGTGCTGTCTAAATAGTTCAAATGGCTACTCGACAAGTCCACCTTAATCTTGCACACGGAGCATGTGTCCCTTCACACTTCCCACACGTATGATTTTTTAACATTTAGTGAGACCCACATGATTAAAAATGGCTATGGCATCATGTTTTGAGCATTTTAGAAAAAATGTAACCTCTTATGTAAAAAGATCTCAACTCCTTCACTATTTATCTTCTCTATTAATTCACTCTCTATTGTTGTTACTTTGCTGAATTCTCACATCAACGATAACATTCAACACCTCCCCATTTTGTACCCTCAGCTCCACCGAAGCTAATACTGAAATAATTCGGAGCTTTAATTCTTACAAGTGTCTCTCTCATCTCCCTCAAATTGATATACTTGACCTTTTTGAGACACAAATTCATACCTTCATATTCGGATTCATTTTGATAGCGATTAGGAATGCAAGTGCAAGAGTTTTTCTTTTTGTAGTACACGGAGAATTGTAGTCCTATGTGAAAGTTAATATATTATATCAACATCAGAATATCTAAAAAAATTAAATTCATTTCGGCTTTAAAGCTTATTACAAAATAAGCATGAAAAAAAAATGTTCTCAAATATGTTGTCATATCATGAAAGAGAAAAAATATTTTCAAGTATGTTGTCATATGAAAGAGAAAAAATAAATAAACGGAGGAAAACAATAAAAATGAATAGGATGATTCAATCATATTGTAATAATACTTGCCTCGAGTAAAGAGACACATAACATCAACATTAATATTAACATCATCAAATAACACTATAAAAAAGTCAAAGACACGAATGGTCACATCAACGGGAAAATTTCTATAATATCATGTTGGTATATTTTTCACTCATAATGTAATATATATATTTTTCTTTTTTATTAAATCACTCTCTTATTTAATTTTAAATAAATTATTTATTAATGATTTGATAAAAAAAGACACATATCATATTGTGAGTAAAAAATGCACCTCCATCAACCAGTCATGATCACACGCCAGTGAGAAATTTTTTATTTTTTATTTATAATAACACTCCTTTATTATTTTTAGGCAAAAAAAAAAAAGTATAAAACTCTTATCCAAATTGATTGTTATCAGAACCGGAAAATTATTAGCATTGGGTTATTGGATTATTGATTCAATCGGTATGTCTAAGGTTAAATCGCATGACTGGGGTTAACATAATATATATAAATCTATAAAATATTTGAATACATGTAAAAAAATTGTTATATCAAGTTGCAAGCTTACATAATTTTTATACGGATAAAAAAAGTCATATATAATAATCACATACAATAAATTGGAAAAAAAATAACAAAAAAGAAAAGAAAATTCAAGTATATGTTAATCGTATATAATTCCTCTATCAAGTTAGACAAAACCATTATAAAAGAGTATACTACTAATAAACAAAACCATAAAAAAAAAAAAATTAAAGCAATTCTACACTATTTTCCCAACAAGTTAGACAAGACAACCAATTTTGATAAAAATGCATGATTTGTTGATTTTTATGATCCAACTGAGTCACCAATTTTGATCGAGTTGAATAGATGGCCAATTTATACTTCACTCGAACTATTTCAATTACCAATTCGTCCAGTTCCGGTTCGACCGAATTCTGATAACACTGCGAATTATTATCTTGGAATTCCAAACGAAAAATTAAAGATTTTATCTGTAGTCAGTTCGGTTGCAGTACTTATTCGGTTTCCAGTTAGTAGGTGAAATAAATTCGTATTCGTATTCATATTCGTATTGAGTTATTGGCAATTGCATAATCAAAAGTCTTTTTAATTTGGTCAACATTTTTCTTTTACCGTTTTGCCCATCCTCGACGACAGAATAATAAATAAATAATTTTTCAATCTAATAAAGTCATTCTGAATTATCTTCCACGTTAACAAAACACAGAGCTAACAGTCCAAACAATTTCTTCATTTTCATTTTAGTCTTAGCCACTGAAGAGTGAACAACATGTTGAGTTTCAACATCTTAATGAAAGTTGTAATTACCCTAATAATGAATGCAACCATCACATTAGTGTGAGAGTTGAAGAGGGTAAAAAATTTACGAGAAATTTCCCAAACCAAAACATAAAGAAAACAAAGGCATATATACCCAAAATTGCACCGAACTACCAGAAAAGGCATTATTGCAAATCGGGGAGGATGTGGACACGTCAACTGCATTCCCAATGTCATTGCCTCCCTTAAAAGCTCCTTCTCCGATTACTCACATTCACCACCCCACCACTCACCACTGTTATACTTCAAATCCACGCGCCTACTATATTATATTTTATTTTAAGAATAAGTTTTTTTAATTTTTTTTTTTCCATCACTTTCTAATATTATTATATCATAATCTCAACTAACTTTCTTATTTTTCTCTCCTATTAAAATTCTAATCTAACTGTTATAAAAAAAAAAAATCTAATCTAATAGTATTGAAAAATAGTATACAAAGATAGACAAAAAAAAATATAAAATAAAAAAATAATATAACTCATCCCATATTTTTATTACATATATCCCATGACCGGAAAACAATTTAATTGCATCATTTCTCAATCAGAAAGACAACATAAGAAGAACAAGGACAATTTAATTTAAGAAGTAGGGAAGAGCCACCCCACCTAAAAAACAAGTTGCTATTATTATGAACAAATATATTTTTAGAGTTTGCTTTGGAATTCTTGCAAACAAATTATTATCATTTTTTAACATTATTATTTTTGATGTATATTTAATAACTGTTATCTTGAGCATGTAACTTTTGAATAATTTTGTAACAAAGAATTATAAATATGTAATTTTTAATAACAACATTATAACTTTTTAATTAATTTTATAGCAGAAGAAAATGAGTTTCAATTTTTAATATAAATTTTCTTCTTCTTTTTTACATTTTTTCTGTTTATTTTTTATTATTTTGTTCTCCGTCATATTTTTATTTCCCAGTCACCATTTTTATCACTATTTTCTCTCTCATTCATGTTTTTACTTTTTGAATTTCTTACTTATAATTCAAAATGTGTGACTCTCATTATATAAAAATATAAAAAATTCTGTTACAAATTAAAAGAGATATTTTTACTTTTTAACTTATTTAAGTTATAGTCTCTTATAATGTTATAGTCTCATGATCTATGAAGCACCGACACTTTAAAAATCCTGACGTGTCGTGTCCGACACTCCCTGACACTCCTCGACACTCCAACACGCATTAAAGAAATTCAAAAAAAAAGTTTAAAATATTGTGTTGCGTTGAGTTTTTAGTTCCAACTATTAGATTAGTTGGATTATGATTACCATTTTATTGAGTTTAATATAAGTATTTGGGATATCTTATGTTTTTTTTGCAAAATTGATGTATATTATAAGTTTAGTTTCATTTTTTTGTTAAATATTGAATATTAAATATAATATACACTATATAAATTAAAAATATTATTTAATATCAAAACATGTCCTAACGTGTCAAAATTTAACATTTTTTAGAATTAACGTGTCTGAGTGTCGTGTCGTATCGTGTCGCGTGTCCCATGTCAGTATCGATGCTACATAGCTCATAATGATCTTGTCTGTTTTGTCTTGTAGCTAGGTGCCGTGATGAATATTTTTAGATAGACAGATTGAATAATGTTGTCATCAAAAGAAAATTTTTTATTGGTTTTTATTATCTTTTATATATATATATATATATATATATATATATATATTTGGTTG